>UXGC01000299.1:0-164498 GCA_900480045.1 Eurytoma adleriae
GGAGTCTTGGTATTGTAGGCAAGACCAAGACTCCATTTAAATACATTGGTCTTGGTCTTGGTCCCGTGAAGCCCTAAATTAATAATATAGGAACCTAATATAGGAAACTAATAATATAGGAAAATTTACTATAAATTCTTGGAGCTGGGTGACAAACTTGAAACGCGATAAATTTTTCTTAAGTTTCCAATAAGTCCGGCATATCATATAATTTATCGTAAATTTCCCTCTACTTATGTGGATGCTCATAGTGATTATTCACTTATAAAATTAATAAAATTATATTTTTAATGTCCAACATAAAAATTATACTTTTTGTACGTAATAAGCGAATTATTCGAATTTAGTGAGTAACTTATCACGCATTCATATCGGAAAAATTACTATAAATTCAACATGCAGGATTTTTTATGCAGGAGGATTTTACATTATTTTTTTTCAAAGCACATTTAAAGACTAGGATCCTTATTATTTTTCCTCCTCGCGGAGAAATTAATCGCACCCCTCCACCAGCGCATTTACGATTTTGCGGTACTCGCAGGGTTTCTCGCAAGATCGCCCTTTTAAAAATGTGCGCGCGGGACGAGCCTCCGGCGCGTCGGATCGGCCGGGCCGATAAGCGTCACCGGGTCACGCGCGCGACGCTATGCGGGACAGGGCGAGGGTATAATGTACACGGGAGGAAGAAGAAATAGAAGACGAAGAAGCGAAAAAAGAAAAACGTGTCACGGAGACTTCAACGCTAGCGACGAAATCCTGCGGGCGCGCTTCTTGCGGGCAATAATTTCGCTCCTGCCGCTCGCCGAGCGCGCGCTTCTTATTCGCATTCGCGCGAGCGCGAGCTCCCGGCTGACGGGTATCAGCGCCGCGGGAGAGGCGCGGGGTGCAGACGCGATCAAACGCGGAAGAATTTATAGTGTCGGCCGGCGGCGGCTCCTGGGAGGAGGCCCGACGCTAGACGCGGACGGAAAGCGACAGGAAGAGGTGGAGGCGCGCCGAAGAAGGAATGGGGGGAGCGACGGAGAGGGAGAAAGAGATAGGGAGAGATGGAAGGATGCTAGACGAGAGGGAAAGAGCGGAGGAGGTCGGCCGGGGAGGAGAGGCCAAGATTAAGAGGCCGATACTGCCTTTTACTACTTAAAACATTTTGCTCGTTTAAAATGCAAGGGGCGCTTTAACTTTTCGAGATTTTCCCCGTAAATAATAAGTTATCTGATTAGGAAATCAATGTTTGCTTTCTAACATCTTTTCAAATTTCAATGTAAATTGTTGTTATGTAAATCAGTAAGTGATTTGTTATTTGGAATAGTGATTTACCATTGATATTAAATTCGAAGCTCTACATAAAAAAATTTTTTATTCATAATATTAAGTTGTTTAAATTGAAAATAAGAAAGAATATTTTGATATTTTAATACATAGAAGTGCAATTACAATTGCATTTGTTGCACGGAAAAATATAAGCAGTAGATGCAACATTTTCAGTAGTAGATTTAACTGTAAAATGTAAAGTTTGAAACTGTAAATAAAGTTTTACTATTTACTGATTTTGTGGTACTATTTTTTCTTTTTCTAATCCACTAAATTTTACTAATGTGAAACGGTTAGATTTTCTGCTCATTTTTTCCGCGCTATTATTGCATTTAAATATTTAAATAAAGTCATTTTCTACCACAGTATTAATTTTTTTCTTAAACTATAAAAAACTGACTGATTGAAATACACTCGGGGCAGTTTGGTTGGTACTCAGGTAGTAACTTGGAGTAACCAATCACACTGGTAAGTATAAGCCCTCGGTAAGAGCATCGGCCTAATTAGTGACGTAATTTTCTTAATTGTCCATTTTGAGAGGCTCGGCACTCGAGCTCGAAAAAATGAGCGTCATTAATATTTTCGGGATTTAAATTTAAATGAGCCCCGCTGTCTCGGTCGAATGCAATTCGAAAATTTTTTCTCTTTTAAATACCACCTCTATCGCTTTGGCCCGCGCAAGAAAAGGCGGGCGAGCGACGAAACGAGAAGAGGGGTGGGAGGGAGAAACCGCTTTGTTCGGCGTACCTTAATTTTTTTCCTATCCTCGTTTGCATGTAGATAAACTTGAAGCTCGGGCTACGAGAAAAAGTGCAGCAATTAGAAAGGCAGGAGAGCAAGTTTGGTCTCTCGGTTTCCGCTCGTCTAATTTTTTCTATCTCCTCTTTCCGGCGTCGAAAAAAAAGAAGAGAGAGAGAGAGAGAGCTGGAATAAGTGAAGCAAGCGTGGAAAAGAAGATTGACAGGTAGAGAGAGATATATTATGCAGAGAGTCGAGAAAGAGAAACAGAAGGAGATCGCGAAAAAGGAGAACCAATTGGACAGGGGAGAGGAGAGAGAGAGCTAGTAAAAGAGAAAGACGCATAGAGAGGAGGGAAAAGGAAGAAAAAGTGAGATAAGTAGAAACACAGCGGGTCGGAGCGGAGGGGGCGAGGGGGGGATTTTTTCGAGAGACTTTACGACGTTTCTCATGGCATGCACGTTAATCTGGCGGCGTCCAAGTCACGCGTTTTACGACGTCTCGATGCATACGTGCCTCGTCTGCCTGCCGTCTGGGAAACCAGAGACTAACAAGCTCCGCAAGCGCGCTTGCTCATGAAAAAAAATCCCGGCGCGCGGGACACGCGGCGGAACGTGAGCCCACTTGACCATCCACGGGATTACGCTCAACAGCCGCCAGCGCGCGAGGAGATGCCCGGAGGATTGTCAGCGCCTCTCTCTCCCTCTCTCTCTCTCCACTCGATATCCCGCGCGCGGCGGCGGCTCCCGAGCGCATGCAAACTGCGCCTCCTTGTCGTCTAAATATTTTACGCCGTATCTCCGGCGGCTTAAGGGTGCAAACGGTAGCGGTTTACGTCGGCGCTGATCCCGAACGGGAGATACATGGCATTCCCCGCGGAACGGCATTTAACGACCAGCTGCTGAATTTTAAACTTGACTTTCATTCCGATTTCATGTAAACCTACGGAGTTTTCGTGTCTTTTATCTATTTCTTTTCTTTTTCATGTCAAGTGATTACGGACGATACAATGAGAAAAGTGCAATTATGAAATTAAGAAAAAAAGATATCAACGAGCGCAGGGTATATCTAATCTTTGAATACTATAGGTTTCGAAAACATGTGCGACACTTTTGTTTACTATTCTTCAATGTGCTTAATGGACCTTAATTATGTCGAAAGCTGATTAAGCTAAAGGCAAATTATTTTAAAATCCAACCTGTACTATTTATAATTCTAAAGAGATATATTCAAATAAAAAAAAATATTTTGAAGAAAAAATTTGTCACAACAAATAAATACACGAATCGTTTACCCAAAATATGCAGTGATAAAAGTAAATTTATGAAACATTGTAGATAATATAAAAACGCACACGTGTAATCAAAATTGTGTAACTTTTACGTTTTCTTCTAACTAATCTCTACAGATCATAATGCCACACTCTAAAAAAACGATGGTAATTTTTTTAATTTAAAAAATCTTATATTAATATTTAACTTTTGCCGTCTAAAATAATCGTTTAGATTTTATAATTAATGGGCGGTAGAAAATTATGTCACAAAAACAGCATTTCAAAAAAATAATCAATTTCTTATTGACAAGAATGGAAAGTTATATTATAATTTTTTTTGTTGCAGTTATAGCAATAACAAGTCTTTAAACAATTATTTCATTTGCTCCTTAAATTGAACCCATTAATCTGCATTAAAAAATCTTGAAAAATCGATTTCGATTGAAAAAAATTAAATGCTTTAGTATGATATGCAGGAGCGATTTGAAGAGATTGTTTGCAAGTGCAGCAATTGCAAAATGTCTCGTCGAATGAAGCTGGGCCAGCCCCTCCCGTCTCTGCGTTATAATAGAGCTGCCCGTGAGATTTGGAAATACCCTAATCGTTGGCTCGATGTCGGCTCATAAAGCGAGATGCGACTTTGCAAGGTCAGCGCATGAAATTTAAGCATGTATATTGCATAAGCTGATGAGCGCGCGAGACCAAACATCCTCCTATTATTCAGAAGAGAGCCTTACAGTTATTGTCATAACACTCGGTAGCGTTTATCAATCAAACATTTATCCGGCTGCATTGAAACTATTTTTAGTTGCACAGCTTAAAATAAGTTTTTTTTTAGATCCAGATATAAATTATCAATGTTTATTAAAGTTGTTTGCAAGGAGAAAAATTACTCTATGTACAGTCTTCACTAAAACGCAGGACAAACTCGAAAAATCATCAAAATTAATATAGTGTTAAATCAAATTTTTTTATAAATATAATCAAATATGATATGTTTATATCAAAATTTATCGGTTACTGCAATATTTTTATTTATTTTTAAAATTTGATTTTGATTTGTAAAGGCTACAGCACCACTTTTCTCCTTGTATATTTAAATTTTATTTTAAATAAGCCATTTGGAGATCCGACGGCGCGGATGGAATTTTTCAGATTCGCGAGACAAACGCGAAAGGATTCTTTAAGGATCATGAGCTTTTGGCGGAACGCCTTCGGCCATTCGCGTCTAGACTGCTAAAATAAAAGGAGCGTGCCGCGGGTGGTGAAGTAGCTATATATTACCGAAAAAGAGCGGCTGTGTGAGAAAAAAAAACGAGCGTCCCGTAGCGGTATTTCTATTACGCACGAACACGCCTTCCTTTCCCATTGTCCCTTCCCTCTTCCTGTAACGTCGGTGAGGTCGTCCGCGACTTGCAAACAAATCACTGCCGATTTTCCTATTAATCGATAAAATCGACTCCCGTCTTACAAACAACTGCAACTGCGATTTTTAAGAAGAATTTGTACACCGGTTTCTGAATGAAATACTTTTGTTTTTATAATTTCTATGAAAAAATTGTAAATTAAAACTAGTAAATGTTGTAATCAATGTGTATAATTTACAGTAATTCAAAATTATTTTTAAAATTATTCATTTATTTGCGGAATAGTTATGTAAAATACTTTAAACTTGTATGCTTGAAAAAAAATTGTTATTAAAAAACGAAAGTACAGCTCTTTCAAGTCAACGGTTGTTAAAACAAACGTTGAAACTTTAAGAGCAATCTCGAAGCGTAAAAGAAAAGGATCGTTGCAACATTCAGCCGCCGCCTCTAGAATTCAAAGAAATAAAAAGTGGCCGAAGCTTACAGCGCCGCTGAGGCTGAAAAAACAATTAATCCTCCAACGCGTAGTTTTACGCGCCTTACCGTAAAAACTACAAACAATAAACCGAGCCGCGCGTTAAAACCCCGGGCTGTTTAAACCTCCGCGTCGCTTCCTCTCTCCCCCCCTCTATCTCTCTCTCTTTCACGCGCATTGGCAAAAGCGGCAGCTCTCGCGAATTTTTGGAAAATGCCCCGGCACGTGGGCCGCGGCTTCTATAACTCCCCCGGCTAAAATTAGCGTTTCTGCGCGCCGCTCGAAAGTCGCAGCGCAATAACGTTTGGCCCTCGCGCGCGCGCGCCTGCGAAAAAAAAGGAAATAGCCGCCTCACCTACTCGATGAAAGGCGCTGCGCGCGGATATTTTTATGGGAGCAGCCGCGGGATGTGCGCCGAGCCCTGTATACGCGCGGCGCGAAAATAAAATTCCTAATGAAAAATATTACGCGCGGACTTTTTTACGGGGCTCTTTTCTGACGCGACGCTCGGAGGTGTAATGTCGCCTGGTGCTTCTAAAATTAATTGTGGATCCGAACTGCACCAGCGGCGCATCGTCACGGCGCAACGAAGATTTTAGATCCGAGGGTACGCGAGGACTTTGTTGAGCGTCGCCGTAATTTTTCTTTATTCCGCTAATCGGAGCCTCTTGGATTGTCCCTTTTAATTGCACTCCAAAATCGAATGGGAGAGAAAATAATAAAATTAGTGATAAACGTTACTAAGTATGGAGCATTAATTTTACTAATTTTTAGTGTGATTTTATTAATTGCACTCCAAAATCGAATGGGAGAGAAAGTCTCGGAGAAAGTAATAAAATTAGTGACAAACGTTACTAAGTTTGGAGCATTAATTTTACTAATTTTTAGTGTGATTTTATTAATTGCAGTAGTTATTTACTTATTAAATTATCAGTACGCAGTACTATTATTTAGTTTATATTTTAGACTTAAAAACTTCACACTCCCATGCAATAACTAGAAAAATGATTAATTTAAAAAATTCACTCGTAAAGCAGTGTTAACGTAATAATTGCATCATTCCGATAACTATTCATGACTCACGTAACTGATACACATAAAGACCATTTAATCTCGGTTGCCAAGCGTCTCTTACCTATCGACCGCAGAAGTCGAATTCCCGCTAAAATTCAAAATACACCGTAACTAATTCGGTACCAGCATGAAACAGTACACCACGAAGAGAATTATGTACTAAAAAATTATTTCGACTTTTCTCAAAAACTAATAATTGAGAAGTTGATAATAATTACCAACAGGATCAATTGATTTTAAATTATTAATGGTATACTTATTTCGAAAAAAAAATTGGTTTTGCGTAAAATTATTAATTCATCTTAATTTAGTTTTGCAATGAAACAAGAACACGAAGAAAATTATTTACTAAAAATAAGTCCGACTTCTTTAAAAAAAAACATTAAATTGTATACGATAATCTCTTATATTAACCGATAACATTAATAAAAATTTGCGCGATAAAAGAGAAAATAAGAAATACAAGTAAAATACAAGTAGTAAGAAAGAAAACTCACTCTCGTCGCTGCGCCTGGGCGAGTCGCTGGTAGGCCGTGAGGTTCTGCCCGTCGCCGGCATCCCCGAGCTGCGGCTGCTCGGCCTGGTCGTTCTGGTACTCGCTGGTGTCGTTGGCGATCTCGTCGGCGCCGGGCGCGTACGACGAGTTCCTCGCGGGATCGGCCTCCTCCTCGGCGAGCGGGTCCTCGTAGTTGAGCAGCGCCTCCATGGCCTCGGGCACGACCCGGTAGACGTCGCCGCCGACCCACTCCAGGCCCTCGTACTCGCTGAGGCGCCTCTTCTCCTCGAGCCTGGGGGCCAGGGTCGCCTCCTCGCTCGAGCCGTTGAGCGCGCGCTCGAAGTCCTCGTGGCTGGCGAACTCGCGCGCCGCCAGCAGCAGGTTCTCCGTGCGCGCCGCCTCCTCCTCGTCCACTAGGCCAGCAGCAGCAGCAGCGGCGCCAGCAGCAGCGTCACCACCGGGGGCTTGAAAGGAATCGGCGCCGAGGCTCTTGGCCCGGGGCGGCCGCTCCTCCGAGCCGGAGTCGAACTCCGAGTCGTCGTACCTGATCTTGAAGACCACGTGGGGCTCCATGCCGCGGTCGAAGCTGCGCCTTAGGTCGTCGCGGCCCTCGGGCTCCTCGGGCCGCTCGGCCGTCGCCGGGCCGTTCTCGTAGTCGTAGACGGCCTGCCTGTTGTAGGCCTCGAGGCTGCCGCCGCCGGCGGGCTTGCGCCTGCCGGGGGACGACCTGCGGCGCACCGGCACCTGGTACTCCTCCTCCGCCTCCTCCTCCTCCCCGTCGCTCCCCTTGGCGCGGTCCAGCTCGTGCTGGCGGATGGCCATCACCTCCTCCAGGCTGTAGTTCAGGGCCTTCAGCAGCAGCATGTCCGCGGGGTGCAGCTCGCCCAGGATGATCTGCAGGATCGCCTTCTTCATCATCTTGTCGAGCTTCTTGTAGCTGTAGGGTATGCCGGACTCGTTGCGCGGCTGCAAGCTCCGCAGCCGCGGCTCCGCAAGCTCCGCGAGGGCCTTCAGCTCGCCGCTGTGGTGGCGCAGGTGGTGCGGCAGCGGGGCGCACTCCCAGGCGCCGGCCGCCAGCAGCAGGCACACCAGGAGCCGTGCGATCGTCATCCTGGACCGCAGAGATCGGCCTCCGTTCGAATCAGTCCGAGCGCCGGCGTGCGAGTGCCTTTTTATTTTCTCTCTTTTCGGAAGAAGAGGCGAGGCGGTGCTGCTGCTCGTTTCGCTGCTCTTTTTTATTTTACGCTCTTTCGGTCTCTTTTCCTTTAAAAGAAAGAAAGCAAGAGGGAAGCCGCTGGTCGCGCTCACGTAATCGACATGTTTGTGCCCCGTCGGGCCGTGGCTGGGACTGTTGTGTGTCGGTCGCTGGTCCGCGCGCTCGGTGTATCTCCTCACGATCTACCGCGCGAAAAAGTCATCGGTCGTCTCTGGTCCCTCGGCGGCTCGCGTGCTCTTTTAACAAGTTCGGCGGGCAAAAACCGGAGTGGGCTGCGCGCGCGCGCGCGCACGCTCTCGCGCGGCCGAGGAGCGCGCCTCCGCGAGGTTCACCGCCGCTCCTCTCTCTCTCTCCTCCGGGGCAGATCTCTCTTTCTCTCCCTCTCTCGGTCTCGCGCCGCCGCCGCTCGTCTCTCGCTCGGCCGCCCGCGCGCCTCCCCCCTCGCCCGGAGGCCTGCGGGCCAGGGTAAACACGAGGGCAGACAGCTCGCAGACAGCTCGCTGTCTCGCTCGCTCGCAGGCCCTCTCTCTCTCTCGCGGCGGACGAGCGACGTGTCGCCCGGCCTCCCCCTTCCCTGCTCGCCCCTTTCCTCCCTCTGTCCCTCTCTCTCTTCCTCCCGCTCGGCAGTGGTTCCAGTGGCGATGCTGATCGTCGATCGACGGCCGTGCAGCCGCGCGCAGGAGGATGCCCAAGGAGAGACGCCGGGACTCCTCTTTTTCCTCCGCCTCCTCCTCCTGCCTCGCTCGCTCTCTCCTCCACCTCCCCACACTCCGCGCCCTCTCCCACTCGGCCGCCGGCCGGCCGTTTATTTAGCGTTTTTAAAGCGCGCGGCGATGGTACTTTCGTGCGGGCGCACCGGTGCATGCGCGCGCTGCACCGCCTGATGCACGCCGCGCAAGGCTTAAGTCTCAACTGAGCCTTGGCCGGAGCCTCGCGGCGGACATAATTCTGTCTACTCCGTAATTCCGCGTGGCGCGCGCGACCTAACGAGCGAGCGAGATAGCTAGAGAGCCAGAGAGAGAGAGAGAGAAAGAGCGCAAGTGTCGGGAGATAGCGGAGCCGCCGGGGAAAGGTGGACAGATAGATATATAGAGAAACGAGGGGAGCGGAGTTCGGGGGGAGGAGGTGACACCTCCCCCGCTCGTAGACGGCTGCTATCGCCTCGTGACAAAATTCTGTCTACCGTTGGTCCAGACGCCGCGCTCCCCCCCGGTGTCTCGCTCATTCGTCTCGGCTTCTCTTTCTCGTAAAACTTTATGCTCTCTATTCCGTCTGGCGGGACGGGGGGCGAGCAGCTTCTTAAATTCTTCCTTGAATTTCAAACAGAGTATCTCCGGCGCTCTATACGATCGTCTGGCGCTGCGCTTCCGGCGCGATCTCCTAGCTCGCCGATCCACCACCACCCCGGCGGCTTTTATTTCCGCGGCGGCCCTCTTAAAGCCCGGTGCTTTAACGCGCGCCACGGAGGGTCGCCCTCCGGGGGCTGGCCGACCTACTCTACCTCCTCCCCCCCGCCGGCGTCTAGACGATTCGGCAGATACGATCTCCTGAATCATAAGGTATCGTCGCACGTGCGCGCCGCCGTCCGGGGACGCGCCGATCGAGGAAGCGGGCTGCACCGGCGGGAGGGGGGGTCGCGCGATCGATGATCCGGCGCGCCGCCGCCGCCGATCGAACAGCGGGAAGCCCGCGCCCCCCGCTTAACCAGCGTTTTTCCGCGGCGCGATTTATGCGCGGGGCTGCCCCCGGAGATCGACGCGCAATCGGCCCCCGGCGGGACCGTCTAATGAAAAGCGAATGCGCACGCGATCGCTTGACGGCTTGATTACCCTCCCGTCCTACCGGTCGGGCTATTTTTTTACTTTCATTTCTTTTCAGCGACGAAAAATAATTCTGCGCAACGACGGCTCATACAGTGTACGTCACTTCGGCGGTTTCACTTTGCTTCGAATCAAAAACTCGCCGTACGAAGTATGGTAATCTTCGCGAAATTGTACCTTGGGACATGCAAATGAACCGGTCTTCAATGATAAATGTTGCACGTTGCGAAACACGAGGAGTCGAGTTTGAAGTGCGACGTCTTTTTGCGTCCGGGCCGGCTAATGACAGGTGTGTCAAAGTGAAGGAGCCTCGGTCTCGAAAATCCGGATTTTGGAAGGCACATCTGTGATGAATTGCATAGCGCCGCTTGGAGCCGTTAGAATTGGGTTAAGGGAATATGCGAAACCAGTCGGGGCAGGTCGCTCGGGCTAGTAGTAGCCTAATTAATGGCGTTGGTTCTTCAATCGATTTCCGGATTTTTTACGTAATGCTTCATCTCGTGCTTCGTCATCGGGTCGTCGTGCGAAATCCGACCGACCAGTGGGAACTTGCCGAGCGCACGAATCATTTTTGATTCTTGGTGGAATGAAACGGTCTTGTGCAAAGATCATGCATAAATTAGGCTCTCCCTTCTTTAATGTGTTCCTTGAATAAGTGGAAAAGTCGTGGAATATCGGATCGGTATAACAAAAAACGGACGATGTCGCATACTTATACCTGTAGGAAGAAATTCTCTAAAACCAGGCTACGTTGCGAAACGTTTTTTCTATGGTTATAACCGATCACTCATAGGTTAAAAAGGTATTGTAAGCGCGCAGAAGAAACAAAACTGACAATTGTTATTTTATAGTAAATTGTATTCTGTGGGCGCAAAGTGGATTTTTTAGACCGACTAATTGTAGGTACGAAATTTGAATGCAAATTCGCTCTACGAATGCTTCAACCATACCATTTCAAAAAAAAGTGAAAAAAAACCTGAGACTTTCTTTGCTCGCTGAGCGGAAAAGAGTAATTTTATTTCCCATTTTTAGTTCAAAAAATAGAAAAAAACGAAGTATTGTTATCTACTTTAAAATGCGACTGTTATACTACTGAAAGATTCGTTAATTCCTTGCAACGGTGCAAGGGTTCAAGTGACAAATCATGAAAGTTTGTGAACGTAACAAAATAAAATGTTCTATGATAAGTAGTTATTAAGAAATCAAATATTTATGAATGGAATTTTTTGGTTTGCACTTAAAAGAGATACTGTATCACAAATAGTTTACATAATTCCTTGATATTTCGGTAGTATTATGAAATTACAATTATGTTTTAAATTTTTTTACTTCCGAATGTAGATAGTAATTGCACGATATTTATTAAATATGTCAATATTTGCCAGAAATCGTTAATTATCTTGTTACTTGTACTTGATAAAGCATACAAGAGGTGAATGCTCTGATCAGCAGCTGTCATATGTATAATATTTCACAGCCGTATTTTTATGATTCTGTTCTCTCATTTGCAAAAGAAACTCACTTTCAAATAATCCCAAATCGCCAAAAAGATAAGACATAATTCACGAAACGCCGGCGTGATTATTACTCAATAAGATAAATTTTGCACGCTGAATTTGCATGCACAAAATCTGGTCGAACCAGGCAGCGGGAGATGAACACAAACGTCTGATATACATCCGCCGATCAATACCGCCGGCCAGACTGATAATCGCCGTAGGGCGATGATGCCCCAGCCCCGACGAACGAAAACAAAAAAAAAAGCATAAAAAGGCGACCGGGCCTAATCAGCCGGGCGAGCGATTTTCTCGCCGGGAGAGGGGCAAAAACGGGGCGCAACCCCCGGTCTCCAAAGAGAGAGAAACGAAGGCGGAATACCTGCACCGACCGACCCCGATGCAGCTCGTAAAGAAGCAATTGAACGTCCCGGCCCCGGAATATTCAAATTCGCTTTAACGAGCGCCCGATGATGGGTGGGGGGGCTAATGAGAAAGGCGTAAGAGAGCAACAAGTGAGGTCGCGGCTGCGCGGCTCCCCGGCGTAATTTTCGCCGATCGTAAAAGCGGAGAAGCTCGCGGGGCGCTACGTGCAATTTGACCTAAAAGTCCGGCGCGCGCTCCTCTCGCCTCGTCGCGCACACCGCAGACGCGCGACGTCGCTGCTGACGTCATGTCTGACTGTCTGCGGCTATCGGCATACGGAGGCGCTCCGCGTACGAGACAATGCGGAGAGAAAGAGTGAGAGGAGAGAGACAGGGAAGCCCGCAGACGGGGACAGACAATCTGGCGTCTAGACGTACCAAAATAAATAATGCCGCCTCGGCGAATCAAATTGTTGTTTGGCTAGTCGCCGTGACAGAGTCGTATATAATCGTCGCTCAACCCCGCTCCTCGACGGCGCACCCCTCCGCGTCGTCGCGCTCGCGCTGTACTTCTTTCCGCGACGGGTCCGCCGGCGCGCTTTTTCGAGTTCCCTTTATTGACGCTGCCGCGGTTCTAACGGATATCTATGTCTTTTTTCGGGATGTTCGATTTTTCTTTTGCGATCGAGGTGCCAGAAATTCCGAGGGCTCGAAAATGCAATTAATTGATTGATTGATTCTTTTAAGTTGATTAAAGTAGAGCAGAAGAGAAGTGAAAAAGTGAGTTTTTTTTTAGCTTGAATTTTTCTCTGTTTTCTAATGTCAAGGTGAGTCATTTCATTCATTTTAATGCGATCCGTTTTGCATCGCTTAACGTTTTGGTTACGAATTGCACTGGCTTCCTCATTGAAATAACCATCGCGTCATACTCGAATCGATATTCAATAAAGCTCGACGTGTTAAGTAGACTGCCACAATTGCAATTAAAATGCAGTTAATTTAATTAATTTCTATTCTAGAACCAGACAAAACGCATCATATAAGATTAAACTATTTATGAAAATTTATTTTCCGCCACATAAAGTTTAAACGTGCAAGTAAATTATTAAACCAATATATTTTATTCTGCTTGTATAAATAAATATAGGGAAGATAGAGTTCAATCGGCATGAATTAAATTTTTAAAAAACTGAAATTATTAGGAAGGAAAGGCAATATTTGCCTAATTGAACTTTTAAAATTTAAAAAAAGCTCTTTTTTTATAATTACATACAAAAAATGCGTCTTTCTTATATTTCATCTTTTACAATTTCAAATTTTCATAATTGCATTATTTAAATACTTCGAAAATTGAACATAATAAACTTAAAATCGTTACGCCTGGAAGGTACAGACCTACGTATTACTATATTTTATTTTATTAAAACATAATTTACGTGTGATCAAAAAATGAGAACATGTTTTATGAGTTCACCATGAAGAGAATCATACGTAAAAATTCGAGTTCCTAATCATTGGAATAGTATTTAGATCAAGTGACGAAACTTTGTTTTCAATCATATATGGGTGATACCCATACCCCCAACTGCACTACTTTTTTCACGTAAACTCCGTGGTTGCGACATTATTTCCTATTTTTAATAATTTGTGATAAAATGATTGTAAAAAAAAGTTTGATAATATTATCTTATAGTTTGCTCTCATTTAATACCTTATTACAGCACTTCATTCTTAAGATTAGCCTGTTTCAAATGTATTAATCTCAGTTCGCGTTTTCGCAGCAAACTTATATCGTATAAGGAAAAAAATAAAAGAAACGTAAATAAAACGTAAATCGTAAAAAAAAACGAAAACCGCGACGAAGTGTATCTTATAAAAAAGAACAGATTCACCTTTTCCAAAGGGGTGGAATAAATTGACGAAAAGATCGAGCTGCATCTCGGAACCGCGGATCCCGAAAGTTCTCGGAGCGGTCCGTAACATAATCTTTTCTTCTCATTCCGAATTCAAGCCCACGGGTGTTACACTCATAATTACCATCTCATTCGCAGCAAATACGAGAAGCATTCGATTTCGGGGATCGATTTCAGGCCGCGATTGACGATACTCCAAGTCCGAATATACACTATTTTTCGGCTCTCCTGTTACCAAAGTCGATTTGTTCCAGCTTGGCCCCGTCGACGTCCTGGGAGTCGAGCCGCGCGGCCAAAAACGATATCCGCGGGAAATCTGAGCTCCTATGCGCTCCTCCCTTTTTTTATTTTACGCCGCTACTGTATTGAGCGTCTCGGGAGAGGATCACACTTTTATTTTCTCTCTCTTTTTCCCCTTTGCCGCAGCGCAACCTGCCGAAGAAAAAAGACGAGCCTCTGGATCCTTTCACCGTGCGCGCGCCCGGGCGGTTTTAGAGTCAATTGCCGGCGGGTTTGCTACTCTTTTCGATCCTCTTTTTTTTCCTCTCTTTCCGCGCCGAATTATTTTATGCCGAGCTTTGGGGGAATATAAAATTTTTTCCTTCGAGAAAACGAGGCAAAAAAACACGATTGAATCGCCTTCGGAGAACGAAGTTGCGGACCGCAGACGAGGACTAATCTGGCATTCCTCGCTCCCGGGAAGTTCACCGTCTGGCTGTGGTCTATATCTCGATGACCGACCTCGCCGTCTCGAGCGTAATAGATATCGGGGATCGAATCTCGCCGATACATAGGCCATTCATAGATGCAGCCGCCGACAAAAAAAACCACCTACGCTCTACTCTCATTAGAATAGTTCACTTATGTACTCTTTGGAGGCTGGTTAAAATACTTTCAAATTATCTCGAGTAAAACTATTTGCTTCTATCGAAGCATTTGCAAGAGGGAAAACGGGATACAATGTTATGGGGTTGAGTGTAACGTATACCCCGTATAAACCCTCGATTTCGATGAAAACAACATAATAAAGATTTTATTTTAAAGATTATAAAGAAAATCATTTATTTTTCTTAATTATCCAGAGTAACAACATTGAAATTTGTGAAATTTTTGTTGCTTATTTTTTAAATAAAATCTCGTCCCATCTTAAAGCTCATGAAACTTAAAGTTGTATACAAAAAGTTTCAATACAAATATTATAGTATCATATTCGAAAAATACCTTAATGAGCAGTCAAACATGTTTAAATTATAATAATTAAGGATGTAAAGATTTTATAAATATAAAAAGTAGTACGTTTAATACAACGATTATTTATATAATAACTAAAGAAAATAAAAATGAAAACGAGGAATTAGAATTTATCAAATGACCGGAAACCATTTAAATCTGCCAGGCATTTAACTTGAAAATTAAGTGAAAGAATTGGCAAAGCATTTATTAGCCAAGGCGCGTATGACGAAATCCGAACTCTTCATCGGATAAACTCCGCCAACGCCACTTGACTTAAAACCGGCCGTTTCACCTTACGACGCAATCCTTATCAATTTAGATCTCTGGAAGACCTTACGGAGGGCACGCGCACCGTCCACTCGACTCGCAGATCCCCCGCACATCGGAATTGTAAAGAGATCCACGAAGGCGAGATAGAGACAGACAGATAGAGAGAGACAGACGGGAAAAAGAAGAAAAAGGGGATTGAAATTCCGCGCGTCACGGGCGCGCGATGCAATTTGCATTGCAATACGCCCCCGTGCCCGGTGGCCGCAGATAAGCCCGTACACACGGCGCGATTCCGGGAAGAGGCGGCGGGGGAGGGCCGGCTCCTTTCGCGTGTCGCCTCAGAATGCGGCGGCGCGAGCCGGCGAATATGTAATTTATTGCCGCGCGTCGTCTAGTTGCGCAACTGCAAGCCGGCGCTCCCACGCGCCGGCAGATCGCGCCCGGCGCGGTGCAGCCGGACGCTGCCCGCCGGCCGAGAGCTACGCGCCGATCTGGCGATCGGGCTCGATTTACATGAAATTTACTCGTTTTATTTTTTTTTTTTCGGCTTGTTTTTGTTCGCCGACGGAGGTCGGCGCGATCGGCGATAAGTGACCATAATGGCTTGTTTTTTGCGCGAGTCGCTCTTCCAGGGCTTTCTTGTGTTTATCTGTTTTCCGGGTTTGCGGATTATACTTGTTTTTTTGGAAGTGGAAAGAACGAGTTACATTATTTTAGAAAAATTTAAATTCGGTAGGAACGTAATATTTTAAATTATTTACTCATTCGAGAGCAATTTAATTTTGACTCGTGGTTACTGTACCGCGCTTGATTTGAAAATTCGAAGATAAATCGGTACCAATCAGGTGAATCGTCGCACCGTAACTATATAGGTATCACCGAAGTGGTCCAAAACAATATTAAAGCCTGAGTACTCTCATAATGTAGAAGAGTGATACATTCAAAAAATCACTGCATTTGAATGAAACATTGTCCATCTAAGTTCGAGTGGCTCACTTTTCACTCGAATCGAGAGTACTACACATCCAATCTTGACCTTTTTGCCTTAACATAGTTGTACATTTTTCATTAGGGCCGGTTAGACTGATTTTAATTTTCATCAGACGCTTGACTATGGTTCTATAGTAACAATTTAGAGACATTGTTCTTATTTTAATTATTTTAATAGTAGTTATTAAATTTCTTTAATACTAAACCATGAAAATTATCCCCTTTACCCCACAAAAGAGAAAAAAGACATTGCGGCTAATTTACGTATTCATTAAAAAATAATTTGTACGTTTATTTGTATACGGTTCTTTAGTACTAAAATATAGTGCAATTACTTTATTATTCATTCTTAATTAGTAACCTAACTACATTTCGCTAAAACTATATAAAGCACATAGTAATTATTAACAATAAAAATATGCAACAGGATTTTCTTTTATGTAATTTATTATATAATGTGTATACAAATTGTATATTGAGAATTAAAGAACATAACATTTATCACTTTAATAGAAATATGTTAATAACTCAATCATAAAAATAACAACAACGACTAATAGTAATTACAACAATAAACAATACGATAAAACTTTTATTTAAAATAAATTCTATGTTTTGACTAATACACATTGCACCTCCGAGTTCCACAGCAAATCTCAACAGCGGGCTTACCAGCTTAGCAAAAAAAAGCGCATCCGAGCGATTCTCGCGCTCCTTCCTAGAACGTATGTGTGTCACGAAAAGGGGCGAAAAAAAATCCCGGACGGGCGCGACGCTCACAATGCAAGTGGCAATCTCGCTGAAAGGGTTGGCAAAAAAAAGCAGGAGGCGGCGGCGGTGGCTCGCGCGCGCGCGCGCTCGGCCCGACCAAAAAAAAAACGACGAAGAAGAAGCCGCGCCGAGAAAGGAGGAGAGCGAGGCCTGCGGTGCGACGCTCCGCAAAAAAAAAGCGAAGGTGAAGAAAAAAAAAGCAGCGAAGAGGTAAAGAGAAGAGGAAGACTCGGCGGCGGCGGCGACGCACCTTCTCCCTTCCCGTCGGCGCGCCGCCCAGACGCGTGTATCCGGTGCATCTGCCCGCGCCGCGGCCCATTCAGCGCGCACGCGAGGCCCGAGTTCGCCAGGAAATTCCGGGCGAAGGTCGGGGGTGTACCGCGCAATTGGTGTCCCGCGCGCAATGCCCGCCGGCCGCTTCGGGGAACGCGTTTCTCAACGCCCGGTGGAGGAAGGGAGAGAGGTGGCCTAGACGCCGGCCAGACGCCCGCACGTGGCTTTCTCGGGAACGAGGGGTCGCGCGCGAGCCGCAAATCATTCGCAAAGGACACTCGGAATTATCGCGCGCCCGGACGGGCTCGGGAATTACTCAATAGCCCGGCTCGTCCTTTTTTTCTGCGTCTACTTCGCGGCGATCCCCCCCTAGCCGAAGACGAAGTACGCAGCCGGCGAGGTTGAAGTTTACGTCATCGGAATTCCGGCTTACGCAATTTTGCGATTTTTATAAAAAAATGACACGTGCGAAACCTTCACATACCTAATAGTTACGACCGACTTTCTCCATATTCGACGTCAAAATAAATATTGCAATGACTCCTAATGAAAGCTGAGCCGTCTCTTATGTTTTTATATTTTTTACTAAGCCGCATACCGTGCATTTTTTTCAATAATCCATCAAATATAAACTAAAATTATCTAGCTTGACGATTAAGACATTATATATACTTTAACCAACCCTAGTGAAATGACAAAACATGTTTACAAATTTATAAAATCTTTCAAGGTGTTTGAAAGTGAATAAAAATGCGAATAACATACTTTAGCATACATTTCCAATATTTACATCCAATGACGTATATTCTTATTTACGTCAAAGTGCCCGACGAAGAAAAACAAACGCACGCAATTAAAAGAACTTTGCATAATACTTCGCACTTCACTTTAATGATTACATTCACACGCAGTGCTCCCCAGCTGCACGCCGTATGCACACACTTTTTGCGCGCAATTTACGATCGACCCGATAAGCTTGAAGCGAGGCGAAGCACACTAGTCAACCGAAGCTGCTCGCGCGTTCCATGGGAGCCGTTCACGGTGGAGCGACGCGCCGGCCGTGAGAGATAAGCGCGCTGGCCACTGTGCGTATGACTTAACACCGGCGTCAATTGAAATTGTGACATCAGTCACAAGTCGGGCGCACGTAATCTTGTAAATTAAAAATTATGGGGATGAATTGCATCCGACTGTGCCGCGCGTGTACTGCAAGGTCAACTGCAGGCGCGCAATTGGCCTTCTCCCGCGGCAAATTGCTCAATCGCCCCCTCCGCCGCGAAAAAGGGGCAAGCGACCACTCCCTTTCAAATTCCCTTTTTTCCCCTCGCAAAAAACACCCCTTCGTAACGAAAAAAAAAACGAGGAACACGCGTAAATTAAGCCGCGCGGATCCACGAAAATCACTCCTGTATATATCGGAGACCGGCTTCTCCCCGGGGCATCACCTGAGGGGTAGCAAAAAACGGGCGGCTAATTAATCGCGGCAGAAAAAAGAGAACGCGACGCAATAGGCGTCGTCGGCCACGTGCTCTCCTCGCCGCGGAGCGTCGAAAAAAAGAGACCAGCAGCCGGCGGATCGAGAGAAAGAGGGCAGAAAAAAATCCGAGACACCTTTCCGGGTATCGCGTGCGAGACGTTGATGGATCCGAGCGGATTTCTGCCGTGCACGCAGAGAGAGAGAGCGAGAGAGAGGGAGGGAGAGGAGGGAGAGCGCGCGTAATTCCGGATGAGGCGCGCGCGGCGTAAAAAGAGAAGGCGAGATAAGGGAGAGAAAATGGAGATGAAGTGGAAGATGATGATGGAGAGCTGAGAGGCTGGCGCGCGTAAGTGCGTGCCTCTTAGCCGTCCGACGGGCCCGGAATTTCGGCGCGGATCTGCAATTTCGGGGCCCGCCGTGCCCCGCGGCTGTTTACATTGACACCGGCGATCATTCCGACGTGCGCATTTATCCGGGCCGCCGCGCGAACGCGTATGAATTATTTAGAATCCGCCGTGGAATGTTTTCTTTTTTTTCTCTCTTTTATTTCGCGGCGGGTCATAAAAAGAGGCTCATCGGACTTGTAAAAATCGGCCGATAAATCAAAACTGTTTATCCCCCGTTCGCGCGCGGAGCGAAGCGCGCCGAGGCGGCATCAAATTAATCAGCGATTCGTTTTTCCCTTTTTTTTTTCTCCTCTTCGTCGTCGTCCTGCGGCTCGCTCGCGTTTAAACGGCCGGAGGCGATGAGACGGAAAAAAGAGAGGCGATAAGACGCCGCGCCGGGAAAACGGAGACGACGACGGCGGGGCCGGCAGAAAAGGAGGTACAAGAGTAAGGAGAGGACGGCGGGCGGCGCACACGCGCGCGCGAGATGTTGATCGCGATGCCCGCCTGGATGCCCGGGATGATGGACGAGGAGATAAGGGAAAAATGGAGGAAGGAGCGGACGCGGATGATGAGGCGGCGGCAATTTTTGCGCTGCTGCTGCAGCTGCGCGCCCGACGGCGGGGGTTTAATGTTCCGAGACTTCCGCGAGTCGAGTTACGCGGGGAGGGGAGGAATTCGGTCGAGAGCGCGCGGATTGCGATCTCCACGGCGGATCCTCGGGCGCAGACTCCTAAACCTAGATCGCGGCACCGCAGGGCTGGCGGGACGCCAGCGAGGAAAGCGGCTGCCGGGGCTAGGTCAGCCCGGACGCCCGGGGAAAATAGACGCGCCCGGGTCAACAGCGCCAAGGCTGCGACGCCAGACAAGCCGGCCGGTCATTTCCGCCCTGCGCCTGCGCTCATTTTCCGCATCGCGTTCCATTATTGCGACTGACCAGAATAGCACGTGATCTACAGCTTTGCTTTGTTAAGGAAATTTCATTAATTTATATAGCGCCTTAAATGTACGTTCGTGGCTATTTTCAAATTTTTAATTGATTGTGTCAATTTTGGATATCTAATCGAATGGCCAAACGAATTTAAGTTAAGTTTTCTTTCTAAAATGAAAAATTGTTACATTATACACTTAATTAAAATACTATTGATGTCCCGTAAACGTACCTGATTACTTCGTTCAGACATGGAAAAGGTAACATTTTTGTATAGAAATTATTCATGACGCCTTAAATAAACACAAAAAATTGGGATCAAGTAAAGTTGCTCAATTGAAATAAAAATCTAAAGTATAATATTATTATTGAGAATCTGTATTTGGCTAAATAACAGGACTCAATTAGCTTCCAGAGTATTTATTAGGATGTATTTATTATGCAAAAGTGAATAGATGAACTACCTGACGCAGGTAAAACAACGCAGGTATACATTTGGGAAAAAGGGGCCCTCCACGGTTTACAACTTAATTGCACTAGCAAATGTGCATCGCATCTAAAGGGGACATACCTGGGAAAAGGACAAGACTTAGGACTAATGGTTCAATGAGTAATTCAGGCTACTTGCTAAATGAATACCACGCCAAATAACAATATTCAACAATTATAATAAATCATTTAAAAGCCATGTGAAACACCCCTATTTCTATTATAAATTAAACTGCAATTAACAATTATCGTAAAACTGTAAAATTTTAGTGATTTATGTTATTTTGTAGTAGAATATGGACTAGTAGTACTTTTGAGTGTTCGTATTGTAAATTTATGTATGAAGTTTTCGTTGCTGAACCATTCGTAGTATTTATATACAATTTTAATAATCAGGAGAAAATATTCCATTTGCAAATTTAAGTTATTGCACATGAATTTTTTTATAATTTTTTGTAACTATAGTCTCAAAGAGGTTGACTAATTAAGTGAGGTAATAAAAGCACAATTAAGATAACAACTTATGAATTTCCAATTAAAAATAGTATATTTACTGCATAAATACATCGAATAATATTATTGATTAATTAATATAAAACATATATAGGCTTTATATACAATCGGATTTTTTATTTGAAGAAATGCTGTCTATAATTAATGACATCAAAAATAAAGTTACGATATCAAATATTTATAAAAATAGTAATATTAAAACATGGATATTTATTTTTCTCGATCTTTCTACTATAATTGACTAAAAAAAATGATAAATTAATCTTTAAAAAACGATCAAACAATGATTACCCTTAGATGAATTCAATCGAAAATCCATTCACGATCATCGCGGACTCTGCAATCTCATCCAATTACTTGCCGCTCGCAGGGTAACTATAATTATTTTGATACTTCATGGGCATCGTATAAAATTAAAAAAGGGAAAAGATTGCTCGCAACTGCCAAATAGAATATAAGTACCTTTTGATTGACTTAATTCAATAAAATTAAAATCGTTCGCAGAAGGTATCTTCGCGAAGATACCTCCCCCCGTAATTATAATTGAACTTCACCGAGGCCTAACTTCTCTTACTCTTAAATTACACTTCGAATCTCGTTTACCGAGGCATTTAAAAAAAACGACGTAGATACGGCCCGCAGGTGGGCACGGCTCGTCCGGCTCGTTATGAAAGAGGCATGAAAATTATCTCCCCCGTGGCCGCGCCAGCCACCGCACCGGCCGCCCAATCGATCTCGCCATTCGAAATAATTTTATAATCGACCGCTCGTAAAACAATTCGATAAGTGCCTGCGAAAACATCGATAAAGAAATCTCTCCAATCCAATTCTCATCGCAGCGAGGTCATTATAGTAACTAGCGTAATGACGGATTTCCCGTTACGAGATATATCCCTTTACCTGAATTTTTAACATTTTTTTTTGGGAGAAACAAGTACAACTGCTTACAATGTACAAGTGCGCGGACAAGATAATTTGAGGAAGGACGGGTAGACGCATTAATTAGGGATGTTTCCAACTAATTTTTTTTAATAACAAGACTCGACGACTGTCATCATTATCTTTTTTAAAATCTTTCCTTAACTTAATTGTAAATCAGGTGTAATTATTCGGCACTTTGATACTTTTTATTTATCTCCAGTTGCATATTGTAAAAAAGTACAAATCTGTTTCAAGTCTGTATTTTAGTATATCATTAATGTTTGCCTTCAGTTCGTCGGTATACAATTTTTTTAAGTAGCAACCTTCTTATAAAAAGTAATATATAACGCGATAGAAATATCGTTGTCAGAAATTAAAAAGGAAAACGAACTTTATGATTTAAAGAAAACTTCTTCTTCTTTAAAAAAAAAAAACTTCCATTTCTTTAGTGCACACTTGTTATTTAAGATAATAAATAAAAAGTAATCGCAGATATACTGTATCTGCACGCGTGAGTAAAAAGTTGATGTTACATATTTTCATTTTTATCTCTTCTTCATGCTATTCTTATTTCACTGACCGGTTTCATGCAATGTAGCTATTTATGAAAAAATTCATAATCTTATACGCTTTAGATAACGCTGTTTCATAATTTATGTAAGAGTATTAAAATTATAATCGGACTTAACACTGAAGAAATAATAGAAATCAGTGTCTCTTTTTTCTCCGTTATAGCGTTATCTTCCTCCAATTTAAAAATAAAATGTTTTCCCTTAAGATGTAACAAAATTATGTTGACAGTCGATATTTCATTTTTAATCGAGGCAAATTAATAAAAACATCATACTTCTCAGAGTCTGACATTATAAAAGGCATTAAGAGAGAACATTAAAATCGTCTTTTTCTTCAGGTAAAAATAAATTCTCAGAAGTATTCTTTTGCATCAAACTCCACAAACAAAATTTCTGGTAACAATTCAAATAAGAAAGAACAACATTAATGTATTCTCTAAATTACTTCCACAACTCGTTAGCTTTTTATATCCACCGTCACGTGCGCTTCAAAAAAAAAAGCACGCGAATTTTCCTAAAAACCTCGCGGAAACTCGACACCATCGCGCGAAAAAAAAGTCGTCGAATCACCCGCGAAAAAAATTCATTCGCGCAGGAACCACATTTTATTCTCCATAGCGCGAGCCGCCCGCGCGCTCCCCCCGGCTCGTTTTTACATCAGCGGCGAGCCGAAAGCTCGCGTGCCGCTTGCTGTCGCGTCGCGCGAATTTCAAAATACACGCGCGCGCGGCGGCGTCGCGCCGATAAATATTATTCGAGCAGCGCGCGAGACTTTTAGGTCGCTCGTAAACCAGAATTACGAGGTAGCGAGATTTTAAACGGGCTCGGGGGCCGCGCGCGAGCGGAGCTTCCTCTCTCTCCCTCCCTCCGGGGGGGAGCTGCGGCGCGGCGAAACCACGCGACCGCGGGGAGAGAATAAAAAGGCGCGCGCGAGTGACCAGCTGCGCTGCCGCCGCCGCCGCCGCGGCGTGTGTTTATAAATACATCGAACCGCGAAATGTCTGCAGACTAAATAAGCGCGTATACTTACAGGCGAAGGTGTGCGCGGCGCGGCGTCCATTCAGCGGGAGATAATGTGCCGCCGCCACCGCCGCCGGGGGGGATCGACGCCGATTCCACCGAGCGCTGACGCGTCGGCTTGCGGGAATTGGCCGTGCCCCGTCCTCGTCGAATTTCTCGGGGATGAGGGACGAGCGCCGACGTTACGTAAGATATCAGTTCCTTGAATGACGTTCGGTTTTTTCTTTTTGTTTAATGGACGGCGAGATTGACCCGCTCGTTTACTTTGCGCGGATATTTTTAGAGCTTTACCCTGAATTATTCGAAGCTACGGGTGTAATCTGGTGATTAATGCTTATACTAAGTTGCCTGAAACATAAAAAATAAATGAGTTAATCAAAGGTTAAAAATACTTGTATTGAAAATACTTGGGGCGAGAGTACAATTTTATGCGGAAAATGGAATACAGTTTATAAGCAAGCAAAAAATACGTAATGACTTATAGGAATTATAGTTTGTGGAATACAAGTTAGTGCTGGATAACATGGAGGACACCACCGAACTCCCTGGCTCCCTAATTGTGAGCGGGGATTTCCCTGTGTCTAGACATTGCAAAATCCAGGCGCCAAACGCAAGGGATTTTGTCACTTGCGAAGTTTTCCAAGGTACGGGCATTTTACTGCCTTAAGCCCCCAGCAGTACAAAGGTTTAGGCGACGGTATGCTCGTACTCATCGAGGGTTAATAAATGTTAAAGGTAGAGTCGAGTAGTTACGCTAATAGGATTAACTCTTCAGAGACACCCCCGAGCGGGCGAGACGTCTTTCACAGTCTAGACACCATAAATGACATACACCTCAGCGGCGGAGTCAATAAGTCTCCTGTATTAGAAACCGTTAATGACCTATACCTTAATGGAAAAGATCATTAGGCGAAAAGCGCAGGTCGAACCTCCACCGACGGATCTCCGACGCGCCCTCATCGCTTGCATACGGTATATAAACCCTTAGCTGAGGTAGAGAGCGCATCAGAAAACCAGAATCGCTTCGGTGTGAAGGTACATATAACAGTGGACTCGTGCTGCATTTCTATTCTTCGCAGGCAGTCGTTTAAAAGTGTTTGAACTATTTGTGTTATTATAAAGTTAAAGTGTACTCTACGATGGCCAACTGCACTGCACCTCACTGTACCGGTGACTTCGATGAAGAAGAGAGACCCAGCCAATCAACAGTTTTTTCGTGGACTTGGAGAGTAGTTAATTTCTTGTATCTACACCCTGGCGTGGGAAACTGCGTATACCCCGATGGCTGCGACAGTTTTGAAGACAATTCTTTGTGGGCCGCATATCTGTATCCAAACGGTTACGATACCGAAAACTCGTCGAGTGTTGGAGTAGCTGTACAATTCAACAGAAACGCGCTGCAGTTGTCTAACTCTCCCTACCAATTGAGAATATACATTATCGATAGGTTAGGAAGGGAAGTTGAAGTACACCGATCGGAGGAAACAAGGACCAGTACGTATATTGTAGATAATTTGATCTGCAAATATTATTTACTGGACGAATATAATAGTAAAAATTTATTGCCAAATGGAAACCTAACGTTCAGGTTTAGAATCTTCTTTCTGGGCGAAGAGGTAGATAACTACAGGCCGGATGGCATTATTTCGCCCGGGGCTGAGCTGCAAAATTCTGGACTGGAGTCCATATTCAACAACGAAAAATTTAGCGACGTCAAGATCACCACCGGCAACAAAGAGTTTTACGCGTACAAAGGACTTTTGGCAAATCAAAGTCCAGTGTTCGCAGCCATGTTCAACATGCAGGGGAATAACGAAAACATCATGCAAATCGACGACTTGGATCACACAGTAGTTGAAGAATTGCTGCGGTTTATCTACACGGGTAAAGTGAACAACATCGAAGTTATAGCCCACGATCTACTCGTTGCAGCGGACAAATATGAAGTTTCATCATTGAAGACAATGTGCGAGGATGCATTAATCAAAGATTTGAGCGTGAAAACTGTTGTCAATTTGCTGATTCATGCCGATAAGTACGGAGCTGAAGAATTGAAACAACGTGCCCTAATGTACTTCAAGATATACGGGAAGGAAATTGTCAAAACTCAAGAATTCGCTGGAAATATGATTCATTTATTTCCTATACTACCAGAGCTTATTGAAAGATTAGTATTGTAAAATTTCTATACTTATAATTATAATAACTTTAATATAATTAGTATATGAAATTGGATTTAATATGTAAATTGATTTAATTAAATTAATAGAATAAGTTGTAAATTATGTATAAATTTTAATTTTTTTCAATAAATATTTTTAAATAAATATATAAAATTTACTACTATTTAATATCCTTATCTTCCCATGTCCAACTTGAATCATATAATAGATTATTTTATTCAAATCAGTACTTATGTTGATTACATAGAAAATAACAAAATCATTTATTTTCCATTTTAATTAACTATTTTGAATTTTGACTGCAATAAAACATTTTTTGACCTCCTTGTTGCTAAAAAAACACAGATAATGTATATATTACCAAAAAAAAAATGAAATATTAAAATTTTTATATGTATAACATAAGACAAAAAAGTAAGCGCTACTTATACAGACACACTCATTTGATGCAATTAAGCACCGCTAAATAACGTGAAAGTCAAGGGACAAGAAACTTTTATTGGTAGTTGAAATAGGCACTAATGGCGCAAATTAAACTAACCAGTAAGTTATATTATACAAGGTTGGATTCAGTCGGAAATTTCCGGATCGAGTTTAACTGATTCCAAACGTTCTTAGAAATCACTGAATCTTTCACTTTCCCTCATTTTACCTAAGATAAATGTGCAAATTATTAAAATTAAAATCGGATTAGAAGCAATTTTTTATTCTTGAATTGTAATTTATTATCATAACACATATTACATAGAATATAAACTTATGTTATTAACAGATGTATAAAAAAACCACACAATATTTTAATTATGACCTTGTTAAAAAATGATTTTCTCTACAATTAATTTTAATTGAATTAATAATTTACGAATGCTTCTCTTCGATTTTTTTTTGTATAGGAATATAAATATCATTAAGTAATTCAACAGATTTTAGAAAATATTCTGAAAAATATAAAAAGAAATTAATAAATAAAAAAATTAATTTAATTAATAAATATAAAAAGAAATTTAAATGGTTTAACAATAGCGAAATTAATTAAATTAAATTTGTTGTTTGTAAAAATCTTAATCAAAAACTAAAATCACCTCTAGTTATTTTTTATTCGATTATAATTTTATTAAATTATTAAATTATTAAATTATTAAATTATTTTATTTAATTATTAATTAAATAAAATTGTTTATCAAATAATAAGTTCGATTCATAATTTAACAGCTAATTTTTTTACACTTCTTCATAGTATCAAAAAAAAGAACAAATTAAGTCTCCTTAAAAGTGCCTTGTGTCTTCTGGGCTGATAATACCTTTCGGTTATTGTATGTTGACTGGGTCAACAGCTGATATCAAAGATGGTTGCGGACTCGCAATCGCGGTTCGCCAAGAATTGACGCGTAGTCAATATAGGGAATTCAACGATACCGATGCGTCACCTGGTAGCCGAACCTGGAAGAAGGAACCGCATGTTGTACTTGTGTATTTACTTTAAATTGTAAAAGTTCGTTATTGCTAGAAAAAAATCATCGGCGATCAGTAACAACGTAAAGTAACCATTACAAACCGTAAACGTGTACAGTACTTAAAACAACAGAACAATCCAAATTATCAGTGTTCATAATATGTCATCCGGCTTTTTTTTCTACTCGCTCACTTATTTCTTGCTGTCGACCTGCATTGTTTATCCTCCCACTGAGTTCGTATCGGCTGGTTTAACAATAAAAGACATTTTTGTCAAATGTCTGGGAAGTGAGAGTGAAGTTTTCATTCAGTACCATATCAGGCGAAGTATTTTTACTTTGCTGGTTCACTCAATCCTACCTTCGGGTGAGTTTTGTTTTTGTATTTGTGTTGTACTCAATAATTTATTTCCTGTTTCTTCTTAACATTGCTTACAATTTTGTTGTTTGAACAAATAAAGCTAATTTAAATTGTTATTGCAGGATATGTATTAGGACTTATTTTAACTGGTAATGTCGATGTTATCAAAAGTCCATGGTGGTTATATCTCGGTTCTTTTGCTTGCCTTGGACCCATTTTTGTTCTGTATAAAATTGCGCAATGGTCTTCGTCAAAGTGGTCGACACATCCTATAGCTCAGAGTCTAGCAGTTTTTTGCAATAATAATACAACATGGCAGACTGTGGCATCCGATATAAATGTAGAATTCAGAAGGTATTAAAACATGACTAATATTCTTTAGGTATATAAAAAAATCAATGTACATTAAGAAATATCTTCATCGATGTTTACACAGGATAGACAAAATAGCAATAGACACAAACAGCATAACAAAAGTTGTGGTTACGGATAATTGGATTATCAAAGTTACACCATACAGACTGTACTTTGCTCACCAAAGCGACACAGCCCTAGTTGTAAATAGGAGTGATACTCATACTCTGTCCCCAACTACACGAGGAGAAGTTCAGTATGTAAATATACAAGTACGTAAGAAGTTCTAATAGGGCAGTAAAATTGATATTTTATAAGAATATTAATTATCTAATATTATTTCACTTTTAGGTAACTCCAACAAGATCTGGTGCTCAACCATTCAATATTAGACTAAATGCGTTAGATTTCAGAGATATGCAACTTAAGGTGACTAGGCCGATCACTGTTCTAGAGAATGTTGTGTTCCACCGAACTTTACTTGAAAGATTTGTTGATACTTTTAAGGAACAAATCGCACTTAATCCAATATATGAGACTGATCAAGTATGTTTGCAGAATTGAAGATATTATCAAAACTATTTATGATTTTTAAAAATTTAATCATTTTTGTATAGGAAATAGATCAGTGCGTTGGCTGTATGCAAGCAACTTCAAATGTAAAATTAAATAAACTTTGCAATCAAGATGATCAAACACCGAATGCTTGTATTTCCTGTTACTGTCGTCCTATGTGGTGTGTTGACTGCATGGCAAAATGGTTTGTAATTTTTGTTAAAGATAAATCATTTCGGGAGTTCCATGAAAAACCGTAATATATAAATACAATCATTGGTTTTAGGTTTGCTACCAGACAAAATGAAGAAGCACCTGAAACTTGGTTATCTTCCAAGTGTACTTGTCCAGTATGCAGAGCAAAATTTTGCTTACTGGATGTAAGTTATATTAGGAGAATAGACTCGTGAATAACGAGAGATACTTTGACAATGTGCTATAATCTCAAAAAAAAAATGTACATAATAATAATTGTAAATTTTAATTAAAAAAAACTTCGGAGCAATATCTTTAATAAATTATGGAATTTTTAGCAATAACAAATTTTTAATACTTAAATATCTTAAACGGTAAACAATCGTAAATTAAAACAGATTAACGGTATAAAAAATTACAAGTAAAGAACAATATATACTAATAATTAAAACATCTTAACTAATCATAAGACGAGGAGCAATGTTCATGGCCATCAACTCCTGGAACAACAACTTAGCAGCATAAGGCAGTCTGACTTGTGATATCTGAGTTTTATTTTTGCAACTTTTGCACTCGAAGGTGTTGTTCCTCAGATTAGCAATTGCGATCAGTCCGCAATAATTGCATACGTGTATTCTGTAAGGATCCGAGACTTCGAACAGGCGCTCTCGTAGAAATTGCGCAGCACCGTGACTGATTTGACAATCGCGTTCCATTTCTCCAAACCGCAAGCCTCCGTCCCTAGATTAATCAATTTTTATTATAATACTTCATTTTAACAGTCATTTAAAAATAAAGTGTTTAAACTCTGTAAAGACGACGGTGCGAGTATTATTATTTCGATATAATGTAAAGAAGTGTAAATGCTTTAAAATATTATGTAAAAATGTGATTTGGAATAATAATTTTTTAAATGTGTTAAGTACACTGTTACATCTGAAGTTATGTTGTTTGTAATTTAATTATCACTGAGCGAAGGTTTTTAGCATTTTAAAAAAAAAATATTTCCGTAACTGCAGTGTCGTTTAAATGCACAGTCTTCCCGCAAACAAGATAAATGAACTTAAATCATTACGCAATGAAGCCGCAAATTCAATATAGGTTTAAACAAATATTTACGTTCGTACTGCGCTTTAAAAAGTTTTTTTCGCGCTTAACGAGTCTGGCACTTCCATTTATATCTTTAAAATTTATTTTAAACATTTGAACCTTAAAAATTATTGTAATAAAAAATCAAACTATTATACTTTGTAAATAGGAATAAATGAAATTCACAAACCACATATTCTTTTAATGTTTTAAATCATTCATTTAAAGAGTAAGTAGAATAAGTGAAGACTATTCACTTATTCTCATATGAAATCCATAAATTTCTCTTATTCATTTTTGCAAAATAGATTCGGTTCATGATTGAAAAATGATACTAAATTTTAATCGAGATTTATGTTGAAACATCACACTCTCAATACTCTATTACTGATATCACAGACATAATAAGTTGTCAGTTACAAGAATGTCACTATATATTTATATTTTTCAGGTTGGTGGACCCTAATTCGATGGCCATTGAACTCCATCACTTCAGATTCAAGATCATTTCTAGGTCAAATATGTTATTTCTGAGTATATAATATAGAAATACTTAGATCTTGGAGAAATTCTCTGGACTTGTAAATATGAGGTCGAAAATGAAATTTCTGTGTGAATAAGAAATTTGATTAAAACGAACTTGAATCTTACGTGATGGATGGCAATGGATATCGGATTCATAAATTCAGCGCTCGCAAAAATATAAAGTTATCGCAGAGGCATTTCTGTAACAGACAGATCTTTTTTGTGTACCTATATGTAATTAGCCTAGCACAGATCATTTTAACTTTTATCAAAGCAAAAAAATCTACCTAGCACGGCCCTCCATGGGTTGCCTAACGAGTATCTGCACCGGGCCGCGGGCCCTGCTGTGAATCTTGTCGTCCACCATGTGCTTGAGCCTTTGGTAGTAGGTGGGCCCCAGGAAGACCTGGGCGTTGATCTTCCTGCCGGTGTGGCCGTTGTACATGACCTCGTTGCCGCGCAGCTGGTAGCCGTACTCCATCAGCAGGCTCGATATCTTCTGGACGTTGACGGCGTCGTTGAAGGGCGTAGCGTCGCCGATCTCGCCCTTGTTCGCCGACACCTTGCCCTGGATGCACTCGATCAGATGGCCGATGGTCATGCGCGACGGTATGGCGTGGGGGTTGATCATGAGATCGGGGGTGAGGCCCTCGCACGTGAAAGGCATGTCCTCCTGCCGGTAGGTGATGCCGCAGGTGCCCTTCTGCCCGTGGCGCGAGGCGAACTTGTCGCCGATCTGGGGGATGCGGACGCTGCGCACGCGGATCTTGCAGAACTTGTAGCCCTCGCTGTTCAGGGTCAGCATCACCTGGTCCACGATGCCGGTCTCGCTGTTGCGCAGGAACGTCGAAGCGTCGCGCTTCGTGTAACGCCTCGATGTACTGTCCAGCTGTGGATGGCGTTTCTTTATGATCTCTTTGTTGTTTATTTTTGTACTTTTTTATTGCGCTGTTCTTTGGCGTTGTATTTAGTGAGTTTCAAAAGTATGAGATCTCATTTAACATTTAAATGTAGTTTTAAGAAAATAATGTTTATTTAAAAATGGAGTTTGCAGTATCATCGTATACCTATTATAGGTGTTACCATGATACTTCGGTTTTAAAAAAAGCTAATTTTACATTAAAAAAATATTTTTTCAAGCAAAATCTTAAGTCATCTCAGTGATTCGATACGCGATCTCCGATGAGATCTCAATACTATAGTTTATTTTTTATGAGAATTTAAATATTTTTATGTTTCATTTTTCGAACAGTCGATATTTATAAGTACTTTGCTTTTCTGCAAAATACGCATTTAGAATCTACGTACATCATCGTCGGACTCAGGCAGTGACATAGTCTTGCCGATGATCACATCATCGCCGGACACTCTGATACCAGGCGACACAATCCCGTCCTCGTCCAGCTTCTCGTAGATCGCGTTCCTCATGCCCTGGCAGTTCTGCCGACTGGGCTTCTCGAAGCGCTCCTCGCGGTCGGCCAGGCTCTTGGACTCCGCGTCCTTGTACGACCGGTAAAAGACCGATCGGAAGAAGCCCCGCTCCACCGCGCTGGTGTTCAGGATGATGCTGTCCTCCTGATTGTAACCGGTGTAGCAGAGGATGGCGACGATGCTGTTGATGCCGGCGGGGAGCTCCCGGAAGCGCAGGTACTCCATCGAGCGCGTCGTCACCAGCGGCTTGTGCGGGTAGTACAGCACGTGCGCCAGTGTGTCCATGCGCACGTGGTAGTTGCTGATGTACACGCCCATTGCTTGTTTGCCCATAGCACTCTAGAAGCGGTATGTTAAAAACATTTTTTATTATAATTAAATAAGAAAATTATTTAAACAACAAAAAAATTTATATATTTATTTAGATAGAAATATAAAGAAGATATTTATATATTTAGATAGAAATCTATAATTTGTATAATTATTTTTTTTAATAAATTTATTTTTTTCTCTCGGGAACTAAAATACGTTACGCTGCAGCTGCAATGTATCAACCAAATTTTGTATTTTTTTACTTTTCTTGGGTCATATAATGTACTAATTTAATTAGATAATTCAATTACGTAATGATGTGTTTAAATTATTGACTTGAAGAATTTCATAATAGAATTACGTAACAAAATGCCTAATTAATAATAGAGATCTAATAATTTTTTACATAAAGATTTTTAAATTCATTTTGTTTAATAAGTAAATATTTACCTGATAAGTATTCCTAGGGCTTTGATTGTGATCGGGAAAGGGTATGATGGACGCGCAAATCCCCAGGATCATTGCAGGGTGAATTTCGCAATGCGTGTACGTGGTACAGTAAGCGTACTCCTTATCCTGCTTGAGATCATCTGGTGACATAGCGATCATCACCGTTTCTTCCTCCAGTGTGTCAACGTACTCAACTACCCCGCTACTGACAAGTTCCTGCCAGCTGAACAGATTTCGTTACAGAAAAAAGCACCGACAAAATATTATCTTTCTAACTACACTTTCTTGTAAAAGTTATAAGAAAAAAACGTAATCGTCGAACAATTTATCACAATGGAAACTTTTATGCAAAATCCATAACTGTCCCATGTACGTTCTTTTCTTAACTTTTATGAAAAAAAAATAAAATAATAAATATGAATAAGTAAAATTTTACTAATGACTAATAAATAGTCACTTATTCTATAATTACTAGTCAATTAGAGTCTTTCAGTTGTTGTTAAGTGAAAGATTCTTCTTAGACAACCAGACTATAATATTCCCTTATTTTTCTTCCCCATATTTCGGGGATTCACTCACCCGTCGTTACTGTAATCCCTCTCCTTCAGCATATCGATGTGTCGCTTCTTGAGCAGCAGCACCTGGTTCTCCACGATCAGCAGCGGCCTGCTGATCCTCCCGGCGTCCGTGTAAATCCTGATCTCCCTGTCCCTGATGTCCCTGAGCATCGACACCTCGGACACGATGATGTCCATCTGCCTGCGGAGCTTCCTGAGGGTCGCCATGAGGTGCTCCGGGTCGCGGTGTATGCCCACCCAGCAGCCGTTCACGAATATCTTGGTGGCGTCGGCGATGGCGCTGGGCGCGATCTCCTCGAGGTTCTCCATGGACCACTCCTCGAGGAACTCGAGGATCGGCGAGGGCTGCGAGCCCACGCTGATGTACGCCATGAGGGCCAGGTTCTTCACGAGGCCGACCGCCGCGCCCTCCGGGGTCTCCGCCGGGCACAGCATGCCCCAGAGGGTGTTGTGCAGCTGACGCGGACGCGCCAGCTTGCCGTCCCGGCCGATCGGCGAGTTCACGCGGCGCAGGTGCGACAGCGTCGAGGCGAATGTCAGTCTGTCGATACGCGCGGCTTTAGAGGATCTACTCTGTGCTCGTTTGATTTAATGAAATTTCACGCACTGTACGTATAGTTATCTTATTTAGCATAAAAACTCCTTCACTTGATGTATTAAAAAAGGAAGGCTTTAGTCGAAGAAGAAGTGATTTATTTACTTTTTTAAGTGAAATTTCATTTAAGGATTCAAGTACAGGCAGCTCAAATGGATTTGGAAAAAAGTACCTGTTTAACACCTGGGATACGCCAGCGCGGGCCTGGTGGGCCTTCTTCTGGTCTCCCCAATTACCTGTAGCCAGGGAGTACCGCAGGCCGTCTGTGATGATCTTCGTCTTGATGGCCAACTCCAGGTTGAAGTCCTTGCCTCGATCGACGAACTTCTGTCCGTATAGGCGCACTTCCTTCATCAGGTTCTTAAAGAGGCCACGGAATAGGAAAGCGAGCAGTGGACCAGCCAAGTCCAGGCGCTTATTTCCATAGTGATCACGATCGTCTATAAATGTGAATACATGAGTTTTTGTGTTACCGAAAGCTACACTTTTAGAATCATTAAATTAACTGCTAATGCAAACCAAAAGTACATAAGTTATGGTCCATAAAATGACAAGATGGCAATAAAACTTTGTATTGAATTTTATTAATTTTTGAATAGTGACGTGTTAAGATTATTAAAATTAATTTTGACGTAAGAAAAACATTATTTTTGATATCCATTAAATAATTAATAAGTACTTAGAATCAATTTTTCCAGAAGATTAATAAACAAAAAACTTGTACCAATATATTTAAACAAGATCTCACCTACTTCTCGCCGTCCAAGGGCCGTGGAGAGCAACCGGTGCACCATGTAACCTAAGAAGTACGCCTTCTTGGTCTCGCAGAAATCGCTCACACCCACATGCGGCAGCGTCTCCTTCTGCAGTATCTCTCGGGCGTACTTGATCCTCCTGTCCTTGGTGACTCCCGGCCGCGCACCCCTGCTCCCGATGAAGTTGAGCGCGACGCTCTGCTCCTGAATGACGAAAGCCTCGTCCAGCGACGGCTTCACCATCTCCATCATCTCCGGGTCCTCGAAGTCGTAAACGATGTGCTCGAGGATATCCCGATCGGCCACGAAACCGAGCGCCCGGAACACCACCATTATGGGGATCTCCTGGCGGATGTACGGCAGGATCGCGATGATCCTCTGGCCGATCACCGACTTCTTCACCGCCTTCGCCCGTTCAAAATACAACCAGGATTATTTATACTTGGAGCGATCGATCGGTAACTCTAAATCGAGACTCACGGCTCCGCTCTTCGACATCATGTTGATCCACAGCGTGGACACCGGGCGCGAGCTGTGCTCCAGGCAGGATCGAATCTCGGTCTTGTACGCGTACTTGCCGTCCTTTATGCTGAACACGTAGACCGTGTTCGTGGCCATCTTCTCCTGGGCGATCAACACCTGCGCAAGCGCGGAAGATTTAGCTTTGCTATAAATTTTAGGGCCGCGAGGGCAGTGAGCAGACCTTCTCGGAGCCGTTGATGATGAAGTAGCCCCCAGGGTCCAGGGGACATTCGTTCAGCTCCGTGAGGTCGCGATCCGACAGACCCGAGAGTAGGCAGTACTTGGACCTCAGCATTATTGGGATCTTGCCAATGAAGGTCTTTTGGTGCTGCGTTTCTACAAGTAATAAATAATTTCTAGTCTAACGGTCTGTTCATTTTTCAGATTATATCTAATTCTGGAATCGAGAGAAAGATATTACTTTTTTAATTTATAAATCGTCGATCGGAAATCTCGATTTTTGTTCTAAAAATGGACACATGGATTTTCAGTTAGGAAAGCGGTCAACGCAGTTTATAGTTGAAAAGTTGAAACAAATCAGTTGTTCACTTTTTGAAGAAACACCGAGGTGCCCACTTCTTCAAATAAAAATCAAGTAGCCTCCTTATTCCACTAAACTGACTAAATATTCTTATAGCATGAAAGTAACACACTAATTTCGTTTTATTACCGTACATTAACAAAACAAGAAAAGTGTAAATTATAAACTATTAATAATTTTAAATCAGTAATTTTCATGATCGATCCCTTGAAAAAGAATCTCCGAATCATTCTAACCGGTCGGTTCCTCGTGCTCCGTGATGAAGGTCTTGGTGATGTCGACGTAGAGCGGCGCCGAGTAGGTGAGGTTCCTGAGCCTGGCCTCGTTGGGCATCATGGGCGAGGGCGCGCCGTCCTTCTCCCAGTGCGTCGGCTTGGACAGGTAGATCTGCTCGAACTTGATGAGGTGGCGGGCGGGCTCCTCGATCTCGCCGGTGCGGTGCTGCGCCTCGCCCCTCAGCTCGATCTGCGGCGAGTCCTCGACGATCCGCTGGATCGACATCTCGATGAACTCGTCGAAGCTGTCGAGCTGCTGGCGCACCAGGCCCTTCTCGTCGAAGTACGCGTTTATCACGATCCAGCAGGCCTCCTGCCACAGGTTCGACGAGATCTCCTCCGAGTCGCCCCCCTCCTCCTCGTACTCCTCTAATTGCATTAGTTAGCCGGTCATAATGAACAATGGAATCGATCGGCTTTCGTTATGTACCAAGTTATTTTTGCAACTTGAGCGCGGCCGAAGTGTTAAGTGATATTTCTACCATCTACTTATTTTTTTTTCATTGACTGCGCGGCTCAACATATTAAATGAAAATAAGGCTCTACTAAAAATTGCAGCAGAAAATGTTATTAATTAATAATATTGGAAATATCACAACAAAAATTTGTAATATTTACTTAAATTATGATAAAATTTATTTATTTTACAGTAAATTTTAAAAGAAATTTCATTTTTACAAGAAATTATTTCAATTTTTCCAACAATGTCAGACTCTAAGAACATATACTAATACTATTTAATTTTTCATCCAGACTGTAATGTTTGGTAGAGTTTCATTTTTTTCAATTTAAATGAATGGGTTTTTAAATCTCTAAAATGATACCTAGAAATTGATTGTAAATAAGCTTCATAGCACTCGTTTAAACAATTTTGAAATAAGTCCCGCAACACTGCTTGCTTCATCGTATTTCTTATTTTTTTCTTCTGCCTTTTTTCAAAAGTATTTTTAATGATACATGACAGAAAGCCAGAATAAAATACTGGCCACAAGATGAGAAAAATAATGAATGAAATAGGAAAAATAAAATTTCTGGGACTGCTTTCTGAAGAAAGTATATATTGAAACATCCCCTACAATTTTTACAAAAGTATCCATTATAAGGACAGTATCCATCAATAATTTATTCAGGTTACCCCAGTAAAATTGTTAAAGGAGTACAATTTAACCCACATTCCCATAATTTTCGTAGGAAATTTTCCCCACCTACCGAGTTGTGTTCGTATAATTAGCTGAACCTAATTCTTTTAAAACTTCCTAATATTTCTTGCATTTTTTATTTTTTTACATACAATTTTTCTGACGTCTAAAAGAATTAAATTCGGTCAAGTATTCATATTACGAGATACCCAACATTCCATCGATTATAAGTAAACAAAATAAAACAATATCCGACAAAATAAAACAAAATAAAACAAACGCGATTCGCAACTATTTTGCAACGCCTACGATTTGGGTTAAGTGACTTAAGTCGCGAATAGCCCGCCGCTCTTGGCAGTGACATTGAGGCGTAGACGAGGAGCTTGCGCCGCGGGCCGCCCCCTTACCTTCTGCGTACATTCCGCCTGCGGGCTGTCGGTCGGCTCCCAGGGGTAGCTTACGGGTGTCGCGCTGAGGCAAAAGTCGCCGGGTCAGTATCGACTGTCGAATCTCATAGGCGAGGGTAGTTGACGCGATCGCGCGCCGCGACTGAGCCGCTGGCGCGAGCGGCTTTTTTTAATCGCTCGCCCGCGCGCGGTGCGCGCGCACCTGGTGCCCGCGGACCCGCTGCAGCCGATGCTTGCGACTCTTTGTAATTGACCACTGGGTCGGTCAAGCAGTTCTGCGTTTTAGAATCGGGCTTCTATAGCATTGGCAGCGAAATGAAATACGTAAATGAAAATATTTTTAGTGCCGGTTGTCGAATTATTATCTGATTTATATACTCTGGAAGATTATACTCGAACGAATAGTTTTAATAGGAATTTTATGAAAAAAGCTACTTGAAGCCTAGGAAATAAAGTTATTCAGTATATCTTGTTTTCATTTCTAAATTATATTTTTACGGCTATAGCCGACGTAACGACTGAATTATTTTGGAAATTAAGACGATCCCAGATTTGATATCTTATATTAACGCTTTTTCTCCTCGACTATATTGATGAATGGATTATTAATAGACCATATTGCGTACCTCATCTAATTGCGTATTGAAGAATAATTTCTTCAAACTCAACTCCAAGCTTTTTGGCTAATGACTTAACTTTGCGTTTTTGCTAAAAACAATTTTGAACCTTTTATAAAAAGAATAGAAAAACCATTTCGACAGTTGAATTAAATGATTAGAACGACAATTTTAAATTTATTAATTAGATCTTACATTTTAATGCAAACCTTAAATATATCTTGAAAACATAAAACGTGAAATTTTGTGCCTGTTTTAATATGTACTTTATCTTCGAAATATAGTTTTTAGTTTTTAAGAAAAGGAATACTTAAACATTTTTACTAATGTTGTAATAATCAAGTGATCACTAAAGAAATAATTACTGCAGACTAGGTAATTAAATAAAATTAACTGAAAAAATTAATCACATTTTATAACTAGTATCTACTGCGTTAATTTTAATATAAATAGTTAATAACAAATTTTGACTTATATAGTAATGATAAGATTGCCAGGTAATAATCAATAAACATAATATATCAATTTTTCATAAATTTAATGAATATTTATTTTTTTATCAAACTGTGGTGTTTTACATCGAACGATGTCAGGACAGTTTTTCGTACGCACTTTAAAATTTGAAAACTTAACCATTAACAATCTACTGAGACCTTTGATTTCTTCATTTTCGGTATTATTTACGACTAGGCTAATGCGTTCGCACTAAAAAGAGTATTTTCGTTTTTAAATGATGAAATAATAAGATTTTCTTTTACATACACGTATAACAAGAAAGTGATAAAAAATAGTGCACATAAAAAAAAAGAAAATTGTACTCTGCAATACAGTGCCTTGGTACAGCCGTTGTCTATGACTACGCGAAATTTTCTCGGGCGTTGTACGTTATAGGTAACAGTAAAAATTCACCGGAAATACGAGGTTATGACATTTTTTTTAAATACGTGTCGGGAGGCTTACTTTACAATGTAAAAATATATTATTATGTCGCATCAACATCTACAATACAACATCGATACACAATTGCGATTGACTAACTACGTCCTAAGATACTTAATCGCTAATTTTTCTTTGTACCGTACTTTTCGTCGTTCTTTACGTTTTGATCGGTTAATGCTGAACAATTAATTAATCGTTTTTTTTTTAACAAAATACTGAGGTGCCAATTCTAAAATTTCTTAGGGACTAGTAGTCGGTGACGACGCCGAATCCGCCGCCCAGGCCTTGTTCTTTTCTCAGCTGAGCCAGTTTTAGGGAGTACCAGTCCTGCAAAAATAAATTTGTGTTAACAATGACGTACGATGATTAGGCAATTAATCGTAAATTTATACGGAAATAATCGAATCGCGATGCAACTCACTTTGACGTCTTGTTCGGACAGTCCCGTCTCGGCGGCGAGGAGCACTACATCTGCTTTGTGAGGATTTTTGGGCCACCTGTTGAATTGTTCTTGCAGGACCGCCTCCTGATCTGTCGTGAGGCGTATCACTCGCGTCTCGGTAGTGGAGGAATCTTGGGGCATCACTGATTTCATCATGTCTGGAAAATAAAAAGAATGTTAGAACGTGCAACTTTTTAAAACATATATTGTAGGTATTATTTATATTATGACTGATAAACATGACTATAATAGGTGTTGAATCAATGACTTATAAAAATGGAATGTGAGATGTGCATGACGTAATGTAATAAAAAAAAAGCTCTAGCATCACTAAAGTGATTTACATAATTAATTATAATTAGAACAATCTTTACTATTCAAGATTAACTTCTAACTTTTAATCACAGAAGCGACTTCTTTACATAAATAAATATATAATTTTCGTATGCTAGTTCGTTGCATAAAATTTAATTAAAAATTAATTAGTTCACGAATATTTTAAATTTCATGTGTATTTAAAAAATAACTTTTTTATCAAATTTGATAACACGATAACATATTTTTCGTAAAATCGTCTGACGGATATTTTCAAAACGTCAAATGTTATATACCTGAACTTGACGTACTAAAGATCAATGTCCGTCATCGAAATAAGTAGGTGCTGAAAGAATAATTTTGGAGACCCACGTGCAGCCGAGCCGTAAATAGCCGCGGCGTCAGATATTCTCACCCACGTGCGAATACTTACGGCAGATCTTGCGCAACCTTTCTTATGGAATAGTCGCGTGATTTTTTTTCTCCTCCTCATAGTCAGTATACTTTAAATTCCTAATCATCTGTCGATCGCGCCATCCCATTTGCCGCGCCAAAAAAATCGATGAAAACCGTCAAGATTAGTCGCCGTTTTTCAAACCGCGAGATAGTGCAAAAAGCGAGTATTTTTGTTAGGAAAAACAAAACGCACGCGAAATAAAGCCTTGAGGAAAAAAAATAACAAATATTTCCGAATAAACAGAGGCCGGGGAGGTGCCGCATCGCCCTCCGCATCCAATATTAGCTCGACATTGACCTAAACTTGACGGAGGGATTGGACGCGTTTCAAGAGCGTCACGGGCGTCGGCGAAGTTCGCATCGCTGGTTCGTTAATCAAACAACAAATTTCGAGCGTAAAAAGAATATTTTTTGCTAATTTTCATAGTTTTCTTTTTTTACCCGATCGATGGGATTCCTAATCGTTTTTATTGTCGAAGCGATTCTAAGCTCTTAATTCGCGCGCACGACGATTTTGCAATACACATCAGAACTGGTTTTCACGGGTAGCTTTAATAGTCGACATTCACCGAATTTATTTGTGCCTCCGATTTTGAAATGCCCGCGTGGGTGGTTATATTCTGAAATTTATGCGCGGTGTCAAACACCCTTGAATTTTATGCGACCGATTAGACTGCCGCATATTAATTATATTTATTTACTCCTGTACAGTTATTTCGTCTTTATGTCAGTTTCTTGTCTCTTCTACAATATAATAATTGGATTAGTAAATGTCTAAAGCACTGTTTTCTTAATCAAGTTAAAGAAAAAACTTGTTTAGTCTTCGGTTTAGACATAAGGTGATAAATCATAAGTGTCAAAAGTTTCGTGTTCATGATTGTCAATAAGATAAACAACAATTTTAAACACAAAGGTATTAAAACTATTTTTATGCTTTATTGGCTATAAATTTATTTATAGTTTTGTAATGATATTATCTCGTTTCAATTGCAGTACAAATATTTCAAGTCTTTATTTTTTTGATAGGAACCATCACTAATTTTTTAAAATGTCTTGTCTTATTAACACTATATAGCAATTTTATTTGAACTTTTCAAATTTAAGCATAGTTTTTTCAAATACAATATACTTATTAGTTCCTATAGTAATTTTATTAAATTAATGTAGTGTTCTTTTATACCAAAAGTTTTTAAAATATTTATTTGTAAATATCGAATTTCATAATAAAACTTCCCTCGTTATTTAAAGGCACGTAGAATATCATTTAAAAAAAAACGTAAACACCTAAAAATCCATTTCTCAACTAAGAAGCTTTCGAAATAATATAAGGAGCCCGAAATAGCGGTCATACCCATGTCGCGGACTGATAAATCTGAGAAAAAGCGCAGAACAATGGGAAAAGAGCGCGAGATGGGAGCGCGGCCAGGGCGCACGTGGCGCACGTGTCGCGCGCGAACCGTCCGAGGCGTGGGTGGCGCGCGGAGTAAAAGCCGCGCTAGGCCTGCTAAACTTGACCCACATCGTCGCGATCATGCTAATAAACGGAAGACGGAACTCTCTCGCCTCGCGGGATCGAGAGCTGACTGCATCGTCGCTCCCTGCCGCGAACGATTTCCCAGCCTACTAACGCGAACTGTACTCTGTATCGTGATTAAAAAATTTTCTCGGGAGTATAAAATGTGGTTTGGAGAATAAAATTCTCAGTTGTTAGTTTCGAGCGGTTCAGCAGGTGGCGATGTTGGCTTTTAAAAGCGGCCTGTCTTCGATCTCGCGCTTGATTTGACGTTCCTTGCAGGGGGTGTTGTACATCGGCAGCTCGTCTTCGCGCTTCTCCAGATAGTCTACCAGACCCTCCTCTGTCTCCTGCAGGTAGCCGTGCTTCTGCAGCACCTCCGTCACAGCCTCTTCGCAGTTCCAGGAGTTCATCTGTACGAGGGTTGCAATGGGGTTCAATGTTTCCCGATATTTCATTAATCTCGGCTCTAAACTTTAAAGTTGAATAACTTCACTCAAATGATAAATAAACGGAGAAATTATTCTGGGAGATTCTTTTACGCGAGAGACAGTTATTGAGAATCTACGTGAGTTTTTTTTCTCAATTCTCGTTAGAGTAAAATTGGACAAAACCTTTATATTTACATATGTTTTAAGAAAAATCATGTACATTAGGAAAATAATTTAAAACAGAGAAAAAGGTTTTCTCATTACGTTCTATCCTTAAAAACGCAGTAAGAATTGCAAAGCTTCTGTAAAAATTTCAGAGCTTTTCTTGTAAAATGTCTGCAGTATTCAAATATAAAAATTGTTATTGTGGCCAACAATGTAAAATTCAGATAAAAGCACACTGATCTCCCCGCAAAATTTCCAATGTTCTAAGCAGTCCCACTTTTTTATTTTTCATGTAATTTTTACATGAATGTAATTTTTACGATCAACTTCATCGAAATTTTACAAGACTCTTGCCTCATTGCAGTCAACAAATTACTACAACATAAAGAGTTTTTTACTCATTGTAAATTTGACTAATAAAGTACGCTGAGTTAATTTGACTTATTCAAGTTTACCCAGGGAGTCACGAATTACTCACTTCTCCCCGAGCTCGGGCTCTTCGGATATCCTCATCGACGACCCCCCTCCAGTGGCTGCGGTATTCGTCGAAGTCGTCGACGTGCAGAGCAGCCGCCCAGGCCTCCCGGAAGTACGCGTACAAGTCGGGAATCTCGTCGTTCTGCAAGGGAAGCGAGCGGGTCAGCCGAGGACTCGACGCGGCCGTCGAGCGGAACTCACCAGAAAGCGAGCTTTCACGTTGTTCAGCAGGTAGTCGTGCTTGCCGTACAGCGCAATGACGCTCTGAATGTCGAAATCCTGGACGGAAAATGACGCGTGTGTAAAAAAAAAACAGGAAACAGAGCCGGTTGCGCAATCTCGCGGGTAGAGTGACAGTTCGCGTCACCTTATCCGCTAAATCGCGTAACCGGTCCATTTTAGTTTCCTTTTTCTTTGGGCGCACTCATTCCTTTTCCTTCTATCTCTCCTCGGCAAAATCCTCGTTGGATTTTGCATCGATCCCGCTTTTCGCGTCGTTATAATTCAAAGTAATTTATTTTCACTTCCTCGCTATAGTTCGCCGACAAAAAAAAGAAGCCTCGATCCACTCCCAAGTTTAATTGACTCATCGGAGCTTTTTTTTTCTCATTCTGGAGTCACGTGCAGCACCCGGGGGGGACGCTCACCGCTTTGCTGCAGCACGTGATGCCGTCGACCGTGCGAAACTGGTTTAAACGAAGTCGAAAGTATCCAGTGTCGGCCGAGCAGGATCCGGTTGTGAGCACGTCACCTCGCCTCTCCGCCTAGTGCAAGTACGGGCGCTGTGTGCATTTCTTTATTTCTCTTTCGCTCGTGTGCACACTCTATTATCGATACTCGAGAGTGTGTACCTTGGCGAACTCCTCTATGTCCTGCAGTTTCTTCATGCCGGGCCGCCGCACGCGGAGGTAGCGATACCCGCCGGGCAGATAAGCCGCGACTATGATGGGTCGGCGGAACGCGATGTCCGGAGCTTTCAGATCGCGCTTGTCCAGGAATCTGCCGTAGGTCTCGTGCTCCTTGCGCTCGATCATTATTATCTCCATCAGCTTCTCTGCGAACTGACGATGACGAAGACGTTTTTTAAATTTATATACACTCTTCTGGCCCAGAAAGCGTTGAATTTAAAGTTTGTACGGTGAATCACTTATCAATGTACTTCACTGAACGATCTGTTCCATTAAGAGGATCAAATCAGTCAACTCTTATACACATCTTAAAATAAATAAATTTTAATGTAAAATCATCTAACTGAAACCAAAAATATTGCTAAACATTTTCATAAAATTTTCTTTACAGTGAGATAGTGAGATTCTTTATACTAAAATTTTTTATATGTCAAAGTACTGAAAACGTATTAATTAAAGCCTAAACACTCTTTTACAAAAAAAATGCTTCAATTGCATGTAAAACAGCATTTAGTGAAAAAATGATTTATATGTATAACAATATCTTTTATTTTTGCAGGTCGCAATCCGATATGAGAAATCAGCTGAGCGACCGATTGCAAAGTCACTGAGATTTTTTTCGCTCGATAACCTGTTCTCCAATTTCGAAGCTATTGTAGTTCGAGTGCTTCAAGAGTGGCATGCGCAATTTCTTCGAGTACTTGGTCATGGGGCCCGCGGCGAAGACGCGCGAGTCATTCGTTCTGTATTCCCCGTCGATCACGAGCTTCCCATCGAACACCAGTCCCGCCTTCGAAATCGCTAAATAATCAACGAAATCGAATTGTTATTAAAAACGGCCGTCACTTTTCATTCTTTTCTTTAATTCAAATATTATCTTTTGATTTCAGGTACTCTCGTAATAAATTAAAAACGCATCGCACAATTAATTGAAAACAGCGTGTAGCGTTATACCTACTATTAAACTGTTATATAAATTAATGGAGGACCTCAAATCGTAATAACATGAAAGCTAAGTATCGCAAAAATTCATGGTTGTGGTGTACAAATCTATTTATAAATATTGCTGTCGTGTTTTATCTTCCATCAATCCACTCGTTACACTATTTAAAAAAATTATTTAAATAATACATCTTGTAAAGCTTTTCGTTTGTAAGCAATAATTAGAAATACCAGCCTACATACAGGTAACTTTTTTTTACCTTCCAAAGGATTTATTTATTATGTAATACGATAATTCCACACCTATATCCATGCAACTACAATTATCCACTTATAGGATTTAAATATGTAAATTTACTGGTTTAAACAAATAAAATAATAAAATACATATAAATTATAAACAAATTTTATAAACTGTTACTAATCTCTCACTTTCTATTTCTGCATTCCCACATACAGCAGGTAACGTTTAAACGATCAATCCATCGCGTACGAAACAAAAATCCGTAAACGCGCTTACGAGCGAAAAGCTCGGTAGGGAACAATAATCACCGAGGAAGCACTTGGAGTCGGGTATCTTGTACTGGAAGCTGATGAGCGCGTGGCACTCGATGGTCTGCGGGCCGCTCGGCGTCTCGACCACGAGGCTCGCGATGATGCCCCCGTCGCCGTAGCCCCAGTCCATGAGCACGCAGTCGGACACGACCCTGACACCGTTCCCCTCGACGATCGCCCCCAGCTCCGCCTTTATCTTTTAATGCACGGGCGAGAGTGAGCCGGCGGTTTCTCCCGATGCGCCCCGGCGCACCACGTCGACGTTAATCGCCGCGATGACTCTCGCTTTTTTTCTCCTCTCTCGATTCGTTCCGTCGAACGTAACGCGACGCGTCGTTTTTTTTTTCAGTCACTCGGTCGAACGGACGTCGGTGTGGGAAAGGGGTAAAGTGTAAAAAATGCTTAATATTTTAAAAGAATCCAACTTGCAAATTTTCCAACAAAAAGTGTTGTTTCATTTTTTATGATAAATTTATAGTCAATCTTTTTTTATATTGTACAATTTGATATTAAATTCAATTTCTTTTGAATTTTTTATATTTCTGTTCGTTGCACGGGACTCTTTACTCGTTTAATGTTCAAATAAGTAAATAAACCGAATGAATCTGAAAATGTGAAATTAATTTAGAAATTGTGAATAGTGACATATTACATAAAAAAAGCCGTTCACGTAGTAAATAAGTGAACGACATTTCACCTAAAATATGTCTCTATTCACACATTTCCAAATTAATTTCCCATTTTCAGATTTGTAGAGAATTAAAAAGTAAATTCATCTTTAGCAATTGGTTTTCATCGACAACTAAGCATTTTTACACTATGACCCATTGTACCCCTTTTTTTAATTATTTCGTGAGGCGAACGCTTACATCGGGATCCGTGCTAAATATATCCTTGGTCAGTGGGATCTTAGGAGAGATCACAGTGATCCACGATCCGGGCAGGCCGAGCTTGAGGAACACGCCTAGAGCGCTGTAGCATTCTATGTTACTCCCGTGGAAGACAATTGATTCTGCGAAGTGGTTTCAGCGAATTCCGCATTAATTGAACCAGTGGTCGATATTTCGAGTCGATCCTACCGACCGATTTACTAACTTTTTTCCTTGAAGTTTCTCGTCATTTGCTTAATGTCTCTTATGCAAGTTTCCGCATCGAAATCGTCGTTTATCAGGTAACAATTTGGCGGCTGCGGAATTAAGTAGCTTCAGAAAAAAATAATTTCTCAATTAGCTCGCAGCAGCTGTAAGTGTGTTATTGAGTCATTGCTTGAAAGGAAAAATGATCTTTTTTAACATCTCTTATGTATCATCAGAGATTCCAATTCATAAAAAAAAGTGCGTATACACTTGTGCTTTTGCTTGTGAAGAACAAGTGCCATTTTTTCGAGCTTTTTATTTACGAAAAGAAGTAAATAAATGTTACTTCTTTTATAAATTGCAACACGCTTTATTCTTCGTTTCAAGCGGCGATAAAAAGTACGTAAGGAACAAATAACTTTACTTTTTCGTCCTTCCCTTCAACTTTGGCTTAATAAACGTCAAGCCGCACGTGAGCACAAGGTAGTCGTACTTTAATTTCCCCGAGTTCTCCATCGACAGGTAACGCTTCTTTCTAAAAGCCGCCGCAAATGAAGCAACCGTACGAGTTTACCGGACCAACGGTCAGCAGAAACGAACCTGTCGATCGCGACGATCCTGCCTCTGATGACGTTATAATGCAGCCTCCCCGAGGTGAGATCGCGATAAGAGTGACAATAGCGTCCGCGGAACGGCGTCATGATCCTCGCCGAGAAATCGGTCGAGTGCTTGTAGCGCTTGCCGTTCGTCGACACCAAAGTTATGTCGATGAACAATAATTCCTTGTACTTGTGCCTGGAAATCGATAAAAAAAAATATCGCTCGAATTTAAGCGAAAGCGAGGGAAACAAGATAAAACGAGGAAATAATAAAATAACGAATTCGAAGAACTCGAGCGAATTTAATCGAAGTGGCTCACCCGAGAGTGAGAGCGTCGATGAAGGCGAGACCGGTGTCGGACGCGCCGACCACGACGATCTTAGTGTTGATGATCTCGCGGCCCAGCATCGTCAGTCTGGGAGAGACGACGTAGAGGGAGAACAATTGCTCGAACGGCAGGCTGTCGTGCTTCGATTTGAAGTACTGCTGGAACGGCGGCCAATTCCGTATGCGCGGCTGTGCCATTTGCATCACACCAACGCACGGAGACACGGTATTTGCCTTTTAAGCAAAGGGAATGTTTTCCTTTTAAGAGGCGCGCAAATGTTCCCGATACGATTGTTTGCTTTGATAACGTCGCGGAGAAATCGAGACTGACGGGCAAAATATTTGTACAGCGTGTTGCAATATAATTAAGCTGCTGAATCGGTGACTTCATTAGAACTTCTATTTTTATTCGAAGCTTAATTGATCTTTGGCGCGGTAAAAGGCCCATTAGTCGCGCAAATTTGTCAAACATCATAAATGGAAAACTTTATTGCCTGTAATTTAAAGTTTCCTTCAAAACTTCGTAATATAGACGTTGCTCTAATTATTTATAAAAACAAAAGAAAAACACTTCGTCAATTATTAATAAAATCTACCTTGCACTGAGTACTAAAAAAACGATATATCATAAATAACGAACCGGTAAAGTAGCGTGCAACATGTACAGCAGCACCGAGAATCCAGAGAGCCGCATAATCTCCCCCAAGAAAAATCCCATCCTCGGAGCAAAGATCGGCATGATGGTAAACTGCAGCAATCTAGCGAATCTGTCCTCGTCCGGTAGCGATCTCGGCGTAAGCTCCTCGAGGCGGTAGCATCGCCTCAATTTCTCAGGCTCCTCCTCGGGACTAACAAATCTCTTAACGGGTCGGCCAATCACTCAATTGAGTTCTCGCATAAAAAATTTTATTAGATCCGTCAACTAGAATACCGATAAATAATTGACACAAAATTTTTTTCATTTTTCAATTGACTGTATTGAAAAATATAAGTATAGTGGTTTAAACAGTTGCGATGGGATTACACTTCAGTACTAATTGTAAGATGACTATCTTTCCGAATAATAATTAAATTATAAATTAAGAAAAAGTACGTGTTAATTAATTGTCTACATTTTATCTGACGAATCTAATAGAATATTTATTATTTTTTTTTTTTTGCTCAAGTTTCAAGTGGAGGTTCGCCTCACCAGAGTACCGCGACCCCCACAATTACGTTATCGCAAGTGAAGACGTAGCCGGTGCAGCGCTTGTCAGGTCGCAGCGAGACCTCCAAGTCCCGCTGGATGTCCTCTCCGGCGGCCAGCTCCTGGAGGAATCGCGAGGTGTTGTCGAGATCGGATACCCGGACCTCGCGGGTCTTGAGTGCCCCTCGGAGCAGCGAGCGGTGTGTCACGTACAGGGCCATGGGGAAGTCGCGGTTCGGCCGCACTGGTACCCTCTGGGCAATGTATAGCACGAATCAAGTCTTTTACTCTCACAGAGAGACTTTCTATTCGCTTGATCAGATAGAGTGAAATTTCACTACTTACAGAATGAATTAATTAATTAAAATGTGAATTAATTAATTTAAAATCAAATTTTACTCCACCGTAGAGTGAAATGATTTTTTTACGAAATTTAACTCTAAACTCGAGTCACTCTCATCTTTTCTCTTCCATAAGGTATCGACTTCAAGTCACGGCTTCGGACTTTAAGCGATTTATCATGTACGTAGAAAAAGATTTTATTGAACATCGCTAGTATAAGGTAGTCGCTGCTCATCAAACTGAAGAATGTCGTTTTGAAATCAATTCATCTAATATCTGAAGCACTATTAGTATCAGTACCACAAAATTGTCGAGGAAAGGGTAGTGCGGCCGGTCAGTGGGTAGGAGGACGATGCAGTACTCCAGATCGCGGAAGCACTCGTACCCGGCGTCGAGGAACTCCCGACTGCGCGCCTCTTCGGTGCTGCGCCGCGTGCCCAGCAGCTCCAGCACGAAGACGTTAGGTTCCGGAAGGGACTCCGCCTTAGGCCTCCGCCGCCTCCTCCTGTACATCAGACTCTCGCAGGACTCGTACTCGACGAACTCCGAGCTCTTCGACTCGATGCTGCGAACGACATTGCGTCAGCGTCGCCGTTAAAAAAAGAAAGAGGAAGGAAGGCAGCCGTCCATTCATTAAAATATCGCACGGTCTCGTTTACATCATTCTGAGCGTCTCCTCGCTCGCCGGGGCCTCCCACTCCTCCTCCTCGTCGGCGCCCTCGTCGGAGCTAAAAACACACGTCGGGCGTGTATACAATCATAGCGGCGTTGATCGCGCGGAGAGTGCGTCGAACCGCGCCGGTCGAACCTGGGGATCTCGGGCAATTTGCGGAGGTGGCCGAAGGCGACGAGGTCGAAGACGTCGTTGAGGAGCTCGAGGTCGAGGCCGCGGTTGACGCAGAGGCACGCGACGACCTTGTTCAGCCGCTCGGCCACGACGATGCGCCGCGTCTTGAACGGGTGCCGCATCATCTCGCTCACGTAGTAGTCGCCGTAGAAGGCGCGTATGAGCGGCGCCTCCGCGTCCAGGATCTTCACCACGTCGTCGTTGTCCTCCTCGCTAAGAGATTTCGTTATAATTGCTCGTGTATAGCGAGGTGTTTCATATTTAATCGAAGTCCCGTTTTTGTAAAAATCTAGCGTTCATTATGAGATTCTCGTTTCGAAATGAGATTCCACGTTCCGTTATATTACTGTTATTTTTTCTAAATCTGCTTAGTATGTCAGCAAAAAACCAAACTTTGTTTAAAGACTTTTTAATTCAATAAGAGGATCAATTTTTGTTTAATTAACTGCTGTCTGACTCCGATAATAATAGTAAAAGTTTTTTAAGTTTCCTTATACGTAAAATTTTAATCAAAAGTAATTCTGCTTTTTCATTTCAAGACTTTAGAGACGTGACGACTTGATTCTGCTCGTCTTTTACCTACACCCAGCACAAGATCACAATACATTACTTTACTCTACTACTGCTATTCATTTAAAGCAATTCGAGATCGCGAGGATATTTGACGAGGGGGGTAAGGCTTACACGGCCAGGCGAGTCTTCACCTCGGGGATCAATTGGCGCTCGTGGCTGACGTAAAGCACTTGAGCCTCGTTCTCCTCCGGTACGCTTTTAGCCTCGAGCCTCGTCATGCCCTCGCGAACGGCATCCGCTGAAAGCGCCGGCTCGTGAAAAAAAAAAATGATTTTTTCGCATCGCCCGTCGGCGAGAGCTCGCGTGTGTATTTTGTTGATAAACCTGGTTCAACGCCCGGCGGCTGCACTATCACGATGTAATCGCAGTGGGCGACTGTGAAGTACGTCGCTTTCAGCAGCTCTTGCAGAAAGAACTCCTCGTAACGAGCGTCCCAGACGAAGAAGTGCACGAACAGCGTGTTCGACTCCGTCGACTTTTCTAAGCTTCGAGGTGCGTTAAAAATGATCGATGTTTACGTGAAGAAAAAAAACGTTTTTTTTATCTTCGGGCTTAGAAATTGTACTTGTATAGATTGCGAATCCATGCTGGCCACGCCGATTGAGCGAGCGATGGTACGTTTGGATAGTTGCAGTAAAATACGCTGGATATTATTTCTCCTTCCTCGTTCTCTTGGATCATCGATAGACATGCTTTTTCGCTATAATGGAACGTCGATTATTTTAAAAATTGATTTAATTATTAATAATGTATCATTAACATTCTTTCGTGTGCTATTCCGAGCTTTCGATTCGCTCGTATAAGCAGTCTATTCTAGATCGTGAAAATAACCCAATAACTCAATGAAACCTTGACACAATAAAACGGCGAGGTATATTTGTGAATATGACAGAAGTGCTTTTGTGAAATCTAATGCGCTTCGAATTTGTTAGGTTACCGGCTTATTCATCAAAACAACAGTCCTTCATTGTTGATCAGCACGCTGCTGCGAATATTGCTAATCCAATTCACATATTATTATTGAGTTAGAGTCATTTGCATAAAACAAAGAAATATTTTCAAAAGCTTCTTTCATAAAGTAGTAAATTTTCCTCTAAAAGAACGACATAGATTACGAAAACTGAAGTAGGTTATAACTCATACACATTTAAAAAACTGCAAAATAAATTAGCATGAATAATTCGCACTGTAACAGCATCGTTAAATGTTCATTGATAAATTTTTCATTCGACGAACTTACTAAATAATCTCGGGATGCTCGGCGGAATGATAAGTGTTCAAAGTCTGACACCGCACGAGTTTCGCGATTTCTGGTAAATCGGCGCGCTCTACGTTTCTGTATCTCCATGCTCTCTGTAGGATCGTTGAACTGCCGGTTATCTCGCTCTCCGAGCTCATTGCTGCTAAAGTCGATGTACCCGAGTGACGATACTGTGTATAAGGAAGCAGCGTTTCTACGCCACCCGGCAGCGCCGTCAACAAACATTAGCGAAGAAAACAAAAGTTCGTCGGCGATAGGAAGAGTCGGGAGATAAAAACATTGACGTGGTACCTATATAATAATGTACGTACATATGTACATATGTTTGACAATTAAACGAGATCATCACAATCCTGATGGAGGATAAATTGAGAAGCTATCTTATATAATGGCTGAGAAAATCATAAAACGTTTTAGAATTGGCAAATCATTTAGTAATAAAGGTAAATAATTATAATAACTTAAAAATTAATGCGGTTGACTAAAAAGATTTTACTTTTCACGGATGATCCTAATCACTTTACGTCCATAATTATTGCAATATTTTATTTTTATAAGCTTTTCGTTAAGTTATTTTTACTAAAGGGGAGAGAAATTTTAATTATGATCTCCACTTATAAGATAGTATGAGTTTGAAAATAGACCCTTATAGATGCCTTCTATGCTGACTCATAATGTATTGTCGCCAACGATTTTGAAATCACGTGACCTCTTAGCTGATCAGATCTCAATAACTACAGGTTATCATGATTTCGAACACAACAGTCAGTTAATATAATAGAGAACCATATTTGCTTAATTTCTTGCTTGTAGATTTTTGCTTATATTTACTTATATACTCGACTACAATTAAAGAGATCAATTTTCGTTGTTACAAGAAAGTGAAGTGCTGCACTCTACGAAATGTCTAAATGCACTGAACGTTACAGTAATTTTAAAGAGACTGACGTAAAGTCGAAAGAATTTGATTATACGTGGAAAATAAACAATTTCAAATTACTACATCAAGGACTAGGAAAATTTATAATAGCTGAAGGAAAGATTGGTGATCAAAAAGTGTGGATTTTAAATTTGTATGCAGATGGTTATGACGAGAAGAATAAGGAGTATTTGGCTATGAACTATATTTTCAATAGAAGGTTACTTCAGATAGAATATCCTCCTTACAAGTTTATCGTATATCTAATAGACAAAAATAGAAAGGAACACGAAGTATATAGCTCATACGCTAATGTGACAGAGAGCTTTTTTGTACCAAATCTAGTAAGAAAAGATTACGTACTAGATGAGAAAAATGAATTCCTATCAAATGGAAATTTAATTATAAAGTTTAAAATTTTTTTTACCAGCGAAGTAGTTAATAAATCTAACTCAACTAGGATCATTCCACACGCAAATGAGCCGAAACTTAATGCATTAGAAAATATATTTAACGATGAGAAATTCAGTGACGTCCGGATCATCGTAGGTGACAAAGTATTCTACGCGTACAAGGGGATTTTAGCTAATCAAAGCACAGTATTTGCAGCCATGTTTCAACACGATATGAAAGAGAATAAAGAAAATTCTGTGAATATATTAGATATCGATCATAAAGTGATGAAGGAAGTACTGTACTTTATGTACGCCGGTAAAGTGAACAACATCGGAGATATCGCACGCGATCTACTTGCTGCAGCGGACATATATGAACTTGATCAATTGCGGATAATTTGCGAGGAATCGCTGATCAAAGATTTGAACGTCAAAACTGTGACCAGCCTATTGATCCTTGGTGAAAAGTATCGCGCAAAGCTGTTAAAAGAGAGTGCTTTAGATTTTTTTAAATTAAACGCAAGAGAGATTATTCAAACTAAAGAATATAAAACAGACTTTAATAGTCTTTTATCTGTATTGCCAGAAATAATTGAAATCTTAATATAATTAAATAAATGATTACATTATGTTTGTTAAAGTTTATTATACTTAGATTATCATGAAAATGTAAAATTACAACTTTGTTTATTTGTTTGTAATGTTAGAATAAATATTTGGAAAGCAATAATTATGGTTTACTATTATTTAATGATATTCATAACTTTCATCTAAATGAAATTAATAATGGTTCGATATTGTCAAAAATAATTATTACATATCGTTGTTTTTCCATCGGTTTCTTTTTTTTCAAATGTCTCATCTACCTCCTTTTGCTCTTTTTATGGTTTTAGTTTTTATTAACCGCAAAAGAAATTTGTCAAACAAAAATTTATTAAACTAGTTTTTAGTAGTCTTTTATCAGTATTGCAAGAAATGTATAATATTTTAAAGGCGTTGTCCTCGCATATTTGGATATGCTTATGGAGTACTTATATAACGAAATTAATTGAAGATTAGCCACGTTAAGTAAAACATTTTTCTAATTCATTATCGCATAATAGCTTTAATATATCAAAACTAAATTTGGAATGTAATCAATTGTTACTTATCACTTTCAAAGACGGCTCGATCATCCGTTACGACATAATGCGATAGAGTATGTAGCTATCGTGACGGAAGCGAGAACTCCTGAAAGCTTCTCACTTTCGTGTTTGGCAAAAGATCAAGGTCGCCGCTATACAACCGAAATTACGCGAATGCATGATGCTGATGTATTTCATAACAATGCAATTATTAACTGAGCAAAGAAAATTTTTTTGTTCTGATAACATTTTCGAAGGCTTACGCAATTGTATGGTAAATTATTCTTGTGGCATATAATGTTGGCAGTAAAAATGCGGAAAAATTAATCAATTATGATTTATACAATGGAACCGCAAATTTACAAAACTGAATATTCGTCGATTAAACCGCTGTATTAGAGTTAGAGACGAGAGCAAATACATTGACCTCAATGGATATATCACGATTTTTACTGGCCTTTGTAGGTACCCTGCAATTTTTTGCTTTGGTACGTAACATGAATATTATAAACTTTTAATATCATAAATGTTAATGAGTACTAAAGTTAAAAAATCCCGCAATAATTTATACTTATAGATCATGTCAGGGTAATTGTATACTTGATTTTGTAAATTCTGACTGCAATTAATAATAAAAAGTCCTACAGATGTCTTTTCAGAAACTTTTTTAAGTATTAATTACAAAATAATATCGATGAATTAGATTTGAAAAACGTGCAAGTTTTATTTTAAAAAATTACGTAAAATAATGTACTACAAAATAGGAGTATTCAGCTCAAGAAATGTTCATATGATATGCCAGAAAAAAACTTAAAAAACAAACTCAAATAAGATCAAGCTCTAGGTCTACCGTAACAAAAATAGCAGGCTCGTGATTGTAAAACTAACATAAAAATGGATATATCGTTCGGGCAACCGTGCGATTTCGCGCTTCGATGATTTGAAAAATGCTCCTCCCAGATATAAATATTGAGAAACGAGGCGTTCGCCGGGCGAACCGTGAGAATAAGGCGGTCGCTCCGGCCAGGCCTGGCTATCCGCAGACCCTGACCTTCGCGATAAAGCTCCATTTAGCTTCCAACCCTCGACGTATATCACCGGACACACCCGCTTATCCCTTTCCTTTCTATTTTTTTCCCCCGTTTTCCCTCGATCACCAATCAACTAAATTGTCCCCCCGCACAAAGCAGTTTCAAAACGCAAAAGAAAGGAACTACGAGTAGTGCAGGATAAAATGAACGTGACCAATGTAACCGACACGCGAAAGTCCAAGTCACAGAAAGGGCAGCTTACTCATGACTTGCTCGTAGAGGGGCTGCGTGTGCGAGGGCGCGCGCTCGACCCTGACGATGGTCAGCCTCTCGGGGGGCGGCGGCGGCGGCTTCTCCACCTCGATGTAGACGACGCGCTCCTTGGGCGGCGGGGGCGGCGGCCTCTCGACCTCCACGAAGACGACCTTCTTCTTGGGCGGCGGGGCGGGGCTCGGCTCGCGGCGCACCTCGATGTAGCGCACCTGGGAGCGCGAGGGCGGCGGCGGCGGCGGGGGCGGCGGCGTCGGCGGCATCGGCGGCGACGACGGGAAGATCGGCACGCTCCGCTCGATCTTCACCTGGCGCTGCCGGTAGTGGTACTCGTACTCGGTCATCGCGCGCCGGTCAAGCACCGACCCACCGCTACGGCACCCACCGATCGTATAATCACCCGGACTTGTCTCTCTCTGTCCCTCGTGTCCGATATCCCTTTGCACGGTACTCTTTCGATTTTTTTGTCTTTGTCTTTTCACGGGGACAATATTTTCACGAGAACTGCTCGAGCTGCACGTCGTACGTTCGGAGGTTTTGCAAGCAAATGCGCAGGTAAATTCTCTTCACGCTAACCCTCTGACGCGGATCCATGTGCGGCATGCGAGTCTACAAGTAAGAAGAACGACCTGCACGGAAAAAAGTAAACAGTAGATTCTACATTTTACACGGTAGATTTCAACGTAAAATGACAAGTTTATTTTACTTTCATAAGTAACTGTATTTATAACTTTATGAAAATGTAGAATTTAAGTTTTATAAATGTATAATTAACTAACGTTTTAGAAATGTTAATTTTACTGATGTTGTAATGCTTATTTTCTTTTTCTAGTCCAGTAGATTTCACTAGTGCGAAACAGTTGTGGATTTGCTGTTTATGTTTTTCCGTGCGTTACCACTAAAGATGACGAAGCTAACTTTTTTATTGACTACAAGCAAGTTATTATAAAAAAGAGAAACAGAAAGCACATAAGCATCTACCTCTAAGGATAAAAGCCAGGTTTGCGCCTTCGCAGCACGTGGCTCTCGCGACTAGGGATAGTGAGCAGGTGTACAGGGACAGGCGGGGGTGTTTGAAGAGCGCGGGCGACGCGGTCGCGCGGCAGCGGATTGACGTTGGCGGGGAACCTCCAGGGCGGCGAGAAGAACTTGGGCATGGGGGGCCCGGGCCGCCAGTTGCCGCAGCGCCGCGACAGCGGGCAGGGACAGCCGATCTCGAAGGAGGGGGGCGGACAGCGCGTCAGCGTGCGGGACTTGGGCGCCGGGTACAGGTGGGGGTTGGAGGGCCGGAGGCGCAGGGGGCCGTGGTCGCGCGGAGCCACCGCCAGCTTCAGGACGAGCGAGAGGGCGCGGGGCTCGCGCGTCAGCGCCACGTACGACAGGGGGTAGCGCGGACGCACGGGGCTGCGGAGGGTAGGCCCGAGCCACGGCGGCGAACTAATCAGGTTCAACGGCGACGGGCTGATCGGGGGCAGGGGTGGGTAGCGCGACGGCCTCGGCATGCCGCGGCCTGGAATAGGTCGGAGGGAGAGAGAGAGAGAGAGAGAGAGAGAGAAAGCGGACTAACTGCACCTTCAAGGGCGATTTAGCGACAAGCTCTGTTAAATCCTTTTGCTGAAATGCAGAGCCAAGCAAGCGGTTAGCGGGGTGTTGCAAACTACCCTGGGAGCTTAATTCTGTAAGCTTTTGTCGATCGAACATTTTGGTATAAGCTATGTACACGAGGAACTGCGCGCTCGAGATATCATTGAAACATTTTCAACGATTTTTGATGATTTTCAACGTTTTCCATTAATCATTGAAAATCACTCATAAATAATTGAAAATCATTTAAATTAATTGACGATAATTCGAAATCATTTGCAATCTTTTGTAGTAAAATTTTTGAAAATAAAGGACTAAGCTAAGCTTTTTATTCAAACTTTCTATTGAAGCAGATAAAACTTTGTTTTTAAATTAAAAGCTTTTTTACATTGCGCATATTAACAATAATTTATTTGTCCACATTGATAATAAATAAAATACTTTAATTTGACATTGAACTCACGGGCATTGACCTTTACTTTAAAAATCAGGTCCTATCTGATTTTTACTACAATTTTCAATAAAATTACCGCATTCCACACTAAAAGCTTAACAAAGCTTACACAACAAAGCACCCGTGGGGAGGTTGAGGCGTCGCGCTTTCACCACCTCGTCGAGAATGAACTGACGAAGGGACGAACGCGCGCGGCGAGCAAGCGCGGCCTCGGCGCGGCGGATTCGAACGAAAAATCGCGTACCTTGCAGCGCGAGCGCGCGTTTGCGACGAGTCGGTGCGGAGGACCGCTAGGGACTGCTCTGCCTGGGCGCGTCGACGTCGCGCGACTGTTGCCGCGGGGGCCGGCGCGCCGAGTCCTTTTCTGGCGGGTTACCGCTCGCTTCCGCGATGGCCCGCTTCCAATTAGCCGGATTAATACCCATCAATGCGGATGGCTTATGGGCGCGACGCGCGCGGGCAGGTTGCGCAACGGCCCGCGCGCCTTTTTTTCCTCTCGTGTCTTCTCGCGCTCTTCCCTTGAGCGACGCGCGCGCCGATCGATCATTGCGCGCGATTAGCCGCGGATCGCCGACTTCGCTTAGAGGTCACCTTATTATTGCCATCGGCGCGACTCCCACTCGCTTCGTACGTGGACCGTTGAAAAAAATTCACGAGTATACGACGGATTAATGAACCAGTGCGAGGCGGGCGACGAAAAAATGTTTAATCACGGTGTTTGAACATTTTAATTTCAAATTCACGGCGTAATTGTACTGCAACGCGAAGGAAACTTTGAGTTTTTTTTTTGGGTTGAAGTGTTGAGCTGAATTTGTTTCTATATTAAAATTTTTGGCATATCATACTTTTTGATCTATGCGTGGGTTAAATTTACTTAATTGTGTGTATTAAAATGACGCACGAATTTTACGCAATATAAATACAAAATCCTAAAATATTTATGCAAAAAGTATTCGGCACACAGAAAGAAACGCTTCATTCAGATGTATATAATTATAGATAGTATCAATTAAACGAATAATGTACGTATACAATAAAAAATAACTTTAATTTAGGTATTTATTTGATTTAATTTATGTGTTTCTTTCTCTCGCTACTTTCGGATTATATATAAGTATCTTAAACAGATATAATATATATATCTATTAGGTATGTATACATAAATATGAAAATGTCTAAATTATTGTAAAAAATTAATCGAGACAGTCGGCCAGTATTTTGCATTGTTCAATCGGCAACAAACGAAGCGAAATATGTATATACGTAACACTCGCAACAAACGATTTAACGTCAAAACAATTGGCCGGGCTTCGCCGTCTCGCTGCCAATTCCCTCCGGTATGGCAATTTGTCATTATTTACCAGAGTTGGCGCGTTAAGTAACCCGTCGCATCGCCCAATTCTTACGTCAGCGTTAGATCAAATCAAAACGCGCTATATGCACGCCTATGACTCCGCAGCCACGACAAAAACGAAGCACTACTCGTTTCCCAACGCGAGGCGCAAGGATACGCCAGGCGCACTGGGAGTGTCGGTGGAACAGCTGAGCGGCCGGGCACAGGGAAAGGGAATGCATTTACGTACGGGGTTTATAACCCATATCCTCGGAGCGTCGCGGAGAGAAAGAGCGGCCGCCGCGAGGTCGAGCTCGAAGGACGCGACTGCGGCCGCGGGAGCAGCTCAGCTGCACGACCAGTACATTAGATGCGAGGGGACCACTCCGGTCTTGACTATACTCGTGGTTACTGCAGCACTGTAGGGGGCCGATTAATTAACCAACTTTTTCAGATTTTCGGAAAATTTTTTATGTCATTGGTAATTTCGATGATTTTCATTGGTAGTTAAAATGTTAAAAGTCCAACCGACACAATAAATTCGAGTTCCAGAGTTTCAATTTCTTTTTAACATACACAATTCATATGTTACAGGACCCTTCGTAAATTGAGCGTTTTATCAAATATTGATTTTGATAGCTTTGCGTTTACGTGTTGTGTTCTTCCTAAAGGAGAGCAAAGAATAATGGAACAGAGAGTACAATGAAAGGATATAATGAGAGTTACGAGAAGACCTTGTAAACTGGATCTGCAACCCTCTAATTATTATATGGGATCATTATACAATGTATATTTTTAGGGGTTGAAGATCAAGTATGGTCACCTGGTAGCCCATTTCTCCCCCTAATTCATTGCACTTCCTTTATTTTGTATCGCATGCGCTGTTTATCCATGTTTTAGTGTTGTCCACTATACATTAACAAGATTTATAAAAGTCGTGACTTAATGTAAGTTAAGTTAAGCTCCGCGGTTGCCGGTGAACCTTAAGAGTAATTAACTTAACAATGTCGCTTCGTTTCCAAATACCTTTTTATCTTCCGGTTTAGACAACGACACCTAGGCTCTGTAACCTCTGACCTCTAATATTTTATCTTGTGCTGTACTTTTATTTTTATTTCATTTTATTTATTCGCACGATAGTCACCGTTAAAAATATGCACAGTTATATAAAATTTTACGGAAATATTTAAACTAAAAGTTACAACAATAATATTTCAGTAATCTACTTTACATTTCCTTTTTAAAAGAAATGAAGTGAAGATAAATCGTAGCATTGTCTGGTCCAGATTCCTATTAATCAAAACGTTTGTCTACTGTACAAGTGTAACGATTTACAATTTTTTAATGTAATTTTTGTTGCAATTAAAGAAATTAAAAATAAAATAACAAAAATTGATTGAGTTTGTTTTTTTCTTTTTAATTTTAAATAAGGTACTGTTTGTTATTTGGTAAAAGCAGTTAACGATGTTTTCTCCAGTGTGAAAAATATCGAGAATTACAAATATAGACTCCGTTCATTTTTAGATCTTTGATTTTCCCAGTTCCGGTCTTTTCTGATCTGTCGCCAAGAAAATTGAAGAGTGAGACGGTCAAATTAATACTTGGATTAACAAATTTTCGTACATTCTCTGACCACTTAAAAATCAATTTTTTATCAAATTATAATAATTATAAAATTATAAACATTTTATCGTGCAGCCTCAAGAATCTAATAAAACAAAAGTTTATTTTTAATGCAACCATAAAATTCGCTATTAAATCGACGTCGCGTAAACTTTCCTCAAACACTCGTCAAATTAGTTTGCGCGTTCCCTCATAAAAAAGCCATTTTCCGCCTTTTCTCAACCTCCTCATTTTAATTGCTCGGAGTCAACGTCCGCTGATTCAGATTCTATTGCAAGTGGCACGCGCGCTCACTTTTTCCTATTACACCAGGTATTTGTTGATAAAATAAAAAAGACTATTTTAGATGTGCGCGTCACGGCGTAACGATTTGCATTTTGCCGGAAAAATTCTTTTGTCGAACGATCTCGTCAACAGGGGCTGGCTCTTTAAGTGCGCAATTCCCACATTGAACATTACGATCGCTCTTAAGTGTTCCCATTTAACGCCTTCATAATCTCGCGGCGTCATCGCGCCGTTTTTCTTTTCGAGTTCGCAAACACTGCCGTATTTTTCCCGTGATTTAAAAGTACCAAAGGTTTTTTTATCAGTTTTCGCGCGCTGATAAAATGTCGTAACTTAGTAGGTGTATATTCATTAAAAGATTCGAACAAATAAAAATAAAGATAGTAATAATAATAAAAACACGCAGAGACGCCATATCGCCAATAACTTTGATAATCAGCAAAATACGATAAAGCATTGATTGCACTAAATCTATAATCTATATATAAAATTTTCCGCATTTTTCTTTCTACGTATTTTAAAAACAATAAACAATATAGTACACATGAACAAGACTGATATAAAAATTTGTTTGCAAAAAAAAACACTACACACTGTACGTTGCACGTAGATCTCCGAAAATTAAAAAAATCGTGAAAAAATGCAAGTGCTGTCATACAATGAAGAGTGATGAGGTGTAAACAAACGAAGCGACGCTTCCGTGCGAATGTTTGAAAAAAAAAAGAAACGAGGGGGAAGGCGACTCACCTACTGGAGAAGTGGGCGCGAGGCGTCCCTGCGAGAGTCTTTCCGAGTGAAACGAGAAGAAAACGGTACTGATGTACCCGATTGCACAGGCGCGACTGCCGCTCGCGACTCGGGGGCCTCCGTGAGACAAACGCAGCCTTTCCCTCTCTCCCGCGCTCCCACGCGACCTCAGCGCGGCTTGGAGCGCGGAGAAGCTCGCGCAGTCGCGCCTCGCGAACACTTCGCAACCGCTAATGAAAAACCTCGGCTCGTTTTTCAATCATTCATGCATTTTTCTCGCAGCCGGTGCGTAATCGTCCGGATGCTTTTTTTCCATCGGGAATTTAGCCTTTCATTATGAACGCATTGAACAATGCGCGAGTTTACGTATGCTGGCTGCGTGGTGGATTATACACGTTTTGGTGTGAATGAAAAGAACGTTTAAAAGCTATACCTACTTATTTAATAGATGAAAATCTTTATTAAAACCCATAATTGCACCATTCTGCTTCAACCTGTTACTGTAAAATAGATCCATAGTGTTACATTATACTGTGCGGCCTGCTTCAACCATTATAAGTGTGCTACCATTTCAACAATTCCCATGTACCTATAGCCTCCTGTCTTTATTATCTATAACAACATAAAAAGCCTGGTTACGTCTCTGGGTAGATTATCCTTGATATCTCCGTTTGCAAATACATTCGGTAGAAGTCTACATATCTCAGCATTGCGTTTGCGCGCCGTGGGGAATAGGGGTGTGTAGCCCCTGTAATCCTGGACGCATCCTTGTTTGCCCCCTACTCTAGCAGTGCGCGCATTGTAAGGCAATCCATTAAAGACAGCCGCCAAGTGCAGAGCCGACTTATTTAAATTGTCCGCTCCAGTAATATCCTGTGGAAAAATATAGTGAGATCTGTTAGTTTCGCCGCAAAGGTGCATGCAGTTTTTACATCGGCACCAGCACCCAACAATTCCCTATCAGCATCATCGTCATCGCATCTATAATAATACTTATCTTAAGCTATTTTATCACCCTTTTCATTTAACCAGTAGCAAAAGAAACAGAAGTACAATCTCAGCAACATTACTGCGGAGTTTGTACTTATATTGTACTTGTATATGTTTCTGTTGGCAAACATCGTGATCAGCAAAACTCTTCACAGCATGGCGATGACTTCGCGCGCCGCGAGAAATAGCGGCCTTTGGTCTCTGTCATCCTAGTGCATCCCTCTGCCTCGCGCTCTAGCAGTGTGGATCCTACATCGACATTATGGAAGGTAATTGCCATATGCAGAGCCGTTGCTCTTGTACGGTCCACTCCTACTTCTTTCAGAACCATTATCTTATACGAAAAGAGCTGCAGCCTCCTGTCTTATTCAAATCACACGTCCCTTTATGCTAATCCCAATATAAGGCCAACGTCGCACTATCTAGTAAGTGATTTTAATAATCCGAGCAATAAACGGTCTCTTTCCCAATATATGCTTTTATCTGATATCTTCTGCGCTAGGACTGTACTTGGCTGACCGTAGATGTTCAATCACGCTAATTTGTAAACAGAACTTGGAAATTTGAAGTAAATTACTTATTAGCTGATAATTTTACGTAAAATATGTATGAAATATTGACTTTCCTTTTTTTTTTCTAATCTAATTAAGTTTATATCAATTCGTTTTGTCTTTACAAGAAAATGCAAGGCATTAATTATATTATCGGAAATGTATAACAATATATCGTCCGATCTCTTAGATATTATAATTTTTGTTCCATAAATCAAGAGGCGCGGTAGCGCCTCGAAGCACGTTTGTCCTTACTTTAATTCTCAGTGATCGCACTTGCAATTTTTAACAAAATTTTTTTGCATATTATAAAATAATGAAAGACTGAAGGAGCACCTAGCTACTCTCGGTTTAAAGCATTTTTTTGTTACATAAATAAAAAGTACGATTTCATAGAAAATATAACATTTATTTGATAGCCATTGAAAATCATTGATTAAAATTGAAAAAAAAGATCATTCGTTCCACATAAGAATATGCATCAAATAAATTGTGAGATGAGCGATGCAAGAGTTATATTCTTCGGTCTTATATACAGTGGAATCCAAAATTTTGTTCGACGTGTACTTATTTTTCATAAATGTACATACAATTGGCAAGCTCGGAACATCGAGTACATTTTTATTAATAAAAGAATAAAGAATTACAAAACGGCAAATAATTTAAAGGTTCAATATTACCTTAATAAATAAGGCTATCACTTTACGAGTACCCCTTTTTAAGTATTGGTTATAAGATAAACGTGTCTACAAAAAGTAAATCGAAGTTATTTTACAATAGAAAATAATTTAAATAAGTTAATTTAACTATATTGTAAACTTACTCAATCAAAGTTAATTAATAGATATCATATTATTATAAATTGTGCTATGCATCAGAATATATAATTTGTAAACACAGAACAATTTCTTTTTTCACAAAAGCATCGAAAATATTAATTTCTTACTACGTGTGAATTTGATAATGTAAAATTTCAATTTATCAGAGTCAAGATTATGCACAAGTAATCAATTTTCTGCAAAAGATTATCATAAAATTTTTGATAATGCAAAATACAAGCAGGAAGATAATAGATGCTGAATATAATAAACAATACAAATTCAGTTATGATAATTTAAATAATAAGTCTTTTAAATTCATGGTGAAAAAAGCCTAATATGTTTAGCTTATGAATCTAGCATTGTAAGTTTGTTTACAGCAGTTTGTTATAAAAAAATCTCACTCACACACACTTCAGTAATTAAATTACACTGTCATTTGACTTTGGGAGCGCATGCAATCTAAAACTCAATTAAATTAATTTAAAGAATTGTTATATATACACATAAAAAAATTAAGATACGCACTTCAAAAAATTATTGCGCGCGAGTCACTAAAACTTCTCTGTTTTATAACTACTTACATATGGTCAGCAAAAATTATTTTATATACAAGTAATTTCTTTTATTTAACAAAAATAAAGGTAAGTAATCAAACAAATTACTCGACGAGTTTAAGGTAAGTAAATGGTGTAAATTTAACTTTTCTAATTATAAATCGAGTCATTTTTCTGTAACATGTACATATATATTTTGTTTTATAAAGATCTAAAATGTAGAAGACACCAGAATCATACCTTTCAGAGAATTTTCAATCCTCCTTTAACAAATCAACTATCAACTGTATTAAACGCAAGTAATTCTTTTTGAAACTTTGGCGCTCAGCTGGAAATTGGATTTATATCCATTGTCCAGTTGATATCCGATTGTGGAAGCAAAGGAGGACAAAATCTTAAGTACAACGTCGTAAAAAATTTAGCATGAATTCTAACTGAACACTCAAATTAACGACGATTTGTATATAAAGAAAAAATAAGTTGTTTATATATAAGCAGCTGTTAACTAGTTTTCACTCAATATTTAATTTTTTATCTCCGTGAATTATACATTTATATACAGAATCAGATTTCTTTTTAAATATACTGAACCAAATGTTAAACATAATATGTCGAAATTCAAGTTAAAATGGTTTATGTCATTTAAAAAATAAAAGTGGAAATTAACGAAATTTATGCTATTTCATTTCTACTGCGCACTGCAGAATAAAAAACGTTTGTACAAAATTATACGTAAATCTAAACAATTTTAATTTGCGTCTCCCTCTACCGGTATATTTATACAATTCTTCTCCTCATTAGTTTTTATTTATGATTTACATATTACGAATGAAAGACGTTGGATTTGCAGGAAAAAATCGAATTAAGAAGAACTTATTGAAGACGAAAAATTAGCAGTACGTACTTAATAATAAAACTTAAGATTTTCTTATGGTATTGTACACTCAATCTAGCGATTGCCCCTTTCCAATTTACGAATAGTAAGCTTATCTCGTAAATTTTTTTTTTAAGTCTTCGATTTCCTTCACATACCTATTCCACCCCTCGCTTCATCTTTCGTTTTATCACATGATGGCTTCGTCATCGGATTCTTTGTTTTACCTCTCATCGACCGTTCGTGACTTTATAAACGCGGAGTCGTCTTGACGAAAGTTAGCTCAACGCAACGGAGTTAACCACTACGTCATTCTGATTCAGTAATATAATCTGACCTGTTGCATAAGTTAAACAATTACATAAAGGTAATTCACTCAATTTAATTTATAAAATAATTTAGTAAAAGCAAATTGACAAACCAAATTAGGACAGGCCTTTAGAGTTCTTCTTGAACTCGAACTTCCGCTTGAACCATCTCTCTCCTTGAACCGTTATTCTCCGCTGGCCTGTCTTCATCACTACTCTCCGGTGGTTTCGTCATCGTGTGCATTACTTCGTGGCAAAGTGGACAACGATCCTGCACATAGAGCCACTTACGCAGACACACACCGTGAAAGAGATGTTTGCACTTGGTCATCTTTGCCGTCTGCATCTCCTGGTAGCAGATAGCGCAAACATCCGCATAATCGTCGAGCTGATCCCGAGTAGCCTCTGGCAACGAGTTGATCTTGTTCACAGCGTGCCGCCGTTTAATAAAGACACTCCAACCGGCTCTTGCCTCGCACCATAAATTGAAGTAGGCATGTACGCACATCATGATGGCACGCGTGAAACCGCCAGAATCGAACACCAGCACCCAGACGCTGTTGAAGAACAGAATAATTCCAAAGGCAAACTCGACCATATTCCCGAAAGATCTGCAAGATAAGTAAATCAATATAAAGTAACATCGCACTTATGCAAGGCCTATGTTTAATTTTAAATTACCTGATGTAGTATACGTAGTCGTCAAGCTCATCCCAGTATGTTTTACGGTAAGCATCGTAAAGGAAGAGCAAGTAAATGGAAATTGAGATGAACACCTTGATCAAAATCTCGATGCTGAATACCGTAACGGCCACGAGCCACGTGCAAAGTTCGTAGCGCGACCAAAGAAAAGTAATTAACCAGACTGGGAAGACGATGAGAAAAGCGCAGACTCCGAGGGCTCGCATATGCCTGTGGAGCGCGGGATTGTGCGAAGCACTGAGTGACATGAGCAACGGATTCACGATGCTGTGCACGTAGTGCAGCACTGCCGCGAACAAGAGGCAGAGATTGCGACAAAGGCGCAGCAATCGATTCTCCTCGTCCAGGCCGGTGAGGCCCACTTGCATGGCCAGTATATAGAACAACATGGCAGAGACGGTACCAATAGTTTTGTCGTCCTCATCGCTCGTCAACAGCACCCAATGGACGAAAGTGCCGATGTAACGGCAAATCACCGAAATGATACTGGTCATACCGAGCACGGCCGTAAGAGTATCGCAACCGTTCACCATCAAAGTCTTGATCACCGTCATGTAATCGAAGTTCTCCCCATTGTAATCATCGTTCAATAGGATCTGAATGAGCTGCTCGATCACTCGAATTATCCAAAAAGTACGCAGGACGTTGGGCACGTTTAATCGCGTCCATTGCGCCTCCGCGAGAGCAGATAAGCCGTAGTTTCTCGCAAACGTGCGACCCGTCTCGATGGCATCACAAATGAACTCCTTTATATTGTCTACATTCGTCCACAATACATAGCACCACATAGCGCTGGGAAGGTATACTGCACCAATACAAATATGAACTTTCCACTCGATCTGTTAATGAACATTTATCAATATTAGAAATATGTTTTCTCTATTTACTTATTTTTTTATAAATTTAAGAAGTTTGACTTTGATACTCACAGACATAGAAAGAAATGCTACAATCGATGGCATGATGAAATTGAAGGCCAGCAGTATTTGGATATATTTGTTTTTTGGACCAAGATAAAGATTTACAAATTCTTGAGCAAGAATAAATTGAAGAAGACAATTTATCACTATTTTCAGACCTGGCCCGTTGTATATTAAATCGAGCACTAGCAGATTTAACAATTGACTCGTTACATTGCTTCCAGCTAGTGTGGGACTAACATACACAATAATACTAGCTATAGCCCTTATATTAAATTGATAAGATAAAATAACCATAATTGTCGATATTAAATGAAGGTAAACAGTTAAAAGATGTCTTGTCGACAGCATAAAAATACACACTGCAGCAGCACAACCTGTTAAAACAAAAATTAAAAAAGTATTTTACTTTCTGAATGATTGCACATTGTTAATTAGAATTCACATTTGTTGTGTAAATACTGCATTTACCAAAACAGCACATGACAAATTTGCCAAAAATCTGCATGATCAATTGGAATGAATAAAAGCTATAGCTAATTGATGACATTGAACTGGAACTCAATGTTGTATTAAGAGGACAAAACATTGCATTTTCAGCAGCATTAAACACCGACTGAAATAATCCATCATTTGGCTCCATCATTTCGAAGCCATTGTCAGTACTATTAAACACTATAAAATTGTCCGGTACTCCCATTCCCATCCTGAATAGTTCGTCGATGACAAAAAGTGGTGGTACCCTGAGTAGGATCATGGCAAATTTGTAGAGCTTGTCGGTCACCCACAGCTCCATTTTTGAAGTCTTTGTTATCGCTGGCTTATCGTTAAATCTTGAGTGTCCAGTCTACTTCAGATTAACAACTGAAACAATAATAACACGTCATAATCCACCCTTGAAGATTCTTCTTCTAAATAAATAGATCATACTTGAAATGTAAGAAACACAAACAACAAACTAACGACCACAAGTTTAAAAAAAAGAATAACAGCCTACTGCAGCTGTGTGACAAAGCACGAATTTAAGATCTTACGAGCGACAATCTTAATTAACATACCTCGCGAGATTTATGCGAGAAAACGTAGGTATACTAGCAAGCGGAATACCGGGCAAAGTCGCAATTTCCAATCGTGTGACGCTGCGGTGCCTTCGCAACAATAGCACTCGAGGAATATTCGCGGCGCCTCGATTAGCGAATCCGTAGGACCTGCCGCGCTCTTCTCGCGCCTTTCGTGCAGACCCGCGGTGGTGCGGGTCGACCGTAGAAACAGCCAGTGGACGGTCGGTCCCGCGCGCTCCGCACACCTTTCGCCTCTCGCACAGTCCGTGGGCTGCCTCGGTGCTGCCACCCCCGCGCCTCCCCCGCTCGCGCGAAGAACACACTCCGCGAATAACACGTCAGTGTTGTTGCGCGCAATCTCGCCGCCGGTTATGCGAGCCAAGCGGGCAACGATACCGACTGCCTGGCCGCGGCCAAGAGGGAGGACCGCCCGACGACTAGACGGGACGTCGTTGACTGCGAGGCCACCGCTGACACATCACGATTCACGATGGATGCATTTAGGACTGTTAGAAGTGTCGCGGTGCAGGTACATCAGCGAGCTCGCTCGAGGTTAGGTCGTTATCAGTACGCGCGAAAACTCCGCTCACCCGTCGATCACTGCTCCTCGCAACCGCCCGTCTAATCCACTCTCGCGCGGGACTGGCTCGACTGGTTCTGTTTGCTTGTAGCCGGCTTTTCATTGGAAAATTGGCGAGGGCAATTACTTGTCTTTGAGAAAAAAAATACGAATTCGGCGACACCTGCGTCCTTTAGTTAGGTTCTACATGACACGGTTAAATGTGAACTGAATCAATATTATGCTCTGTATTACGTTTTTCTAAGAAATTGCGAAGTGTGTAGCTAACCGACTTTTGGATTGTTACATATCTGTACTTATTACTTGATTACTTGGTGATTTTTCAGGAAATTTCAAAACTTCTACTTTTACGTCGACTAGACAACATAAAACATTTTAATTATACATTTTTATTTTGTTTATATTTTTTTATTAATTTAATATTTAAAAAACTATTTTAATATTTTATATTCGTTATAACCCAGTATCTGTAATATAGTAATATCTTCGTAAATAGAAATCTAGAATTGTTGTTTGGCCTTTGAAAGTTAAATTTAATATTAGGCAGGTCTTTACATACACCTTTATAATTGAAAAGAGAACAAATTATTAAGTGTACTATAATAAGAAATTTAGAAAAGAACTTCTAAATTTAAATTGATCCAAAACTTAAATGTTTTATGTATAATTTTAGTAAATTATTTATCAATAAGTTTAGTTTTTTTAATCGTTCTTCAACGATAGCCACGAAAGGTGCTGCTGCGCAAAACGTACTGAATTTCTTATTCAATTAGGAATTTATTAGTTTTTATAAATTGCAAAAAGTTTATTAGAACCACAATTCTTGCAAATTTAATGCAAAAAGAAGTGCGCATTACGTATTGCGCTCAATTTTTTCAATGTTACCTTTTTTGTTCTCAAGATATTAAAAGTAAGATATTGAAGAAAGATATCTACTATCGCAGATTATAATAATAATTATTGTTAGAAATAATAAATGAATTGATTATAATTTATAGCCCATCAAAGTTAAAAATGGGTTTACTATATTGTTCACTGACTATTTTTTACATACTTACATGATACATATACTTAAAAAGTTTAGAAACGTTCCGTTATTTAACAGGCTGCAATTTATTTATGTTTAACTTGTTCAGCTTCTCTCACCGTTCGGCAGATTCGTTGCCGTGTAAGTAATACCAATCATAAGAAAATAAATAGTGGAGAAGTTAGAGTTAGTCACTACTTAGAACTATTCAATTAATTTTCCTACAGTTGGCACACGCCGTCGAAAAGTTGCAAAATAGACGAATATATATATACTTACAAATCTGCAGACGCGAACGGCCGACTCGAGACACGTGCTTTCGAATGTTTATTTATACCTAACCTGTTAATTTTTTATAAAATTTTGGAATCGTATAAATTATGTCCTTATCTTACACCTCTATTTATTTCATTACATTTCTTTTTTTATTTTGCACTTAAGTATTCGATGTTTATTGCATTATTAAGAAGTGAGACAGTTTTTAGTGTAAACTATAAATAAAAGTACATTTTTATTTAATCAGACATTTAGAAACTAAGTGATAATTTATCAATTGTCATTATTCAAAAATGAAAAGATATATGATACGATTCTCTTACATCGGAACTAGTTACAGAGGTGCACAAAAACATACCAATAGTCGCATAGCAGATGTTGACTCTATACAAGGTTCTTTAGAAACTGCTTTATGTAAACTACATCCAATAATTAATAGACATCCGACTATAGTTTTAGCTGGTAGAACAGATGCTGGTGTTCATGCATTATATACAGCAGCACACTTTGATCTTGAACACAAATCTGGAGAAACGTACTTCTCCACTGATAGTTTGATCAGAATGATGAATAGATTCTTGATATCATGTGGTCATGAAATTAGAGTATTGACCTGTCAAGAAGTAAATGATAAATTTCATGCAAGATTTTCTGCAAAATCCAGAACATATGTATATAGGTTTCTTTTGTCAAAGAATGCAGATGATCATCGAATTCCAATTGCCGAATGTGGAAGATCTTACCATCTTCATACTTTTCCAAATGAATTCAGTATGGAAAAATTTATGAAAGGTATTGAATTATTCAAAGGAAAAAGAGATTTTACAACATTTAGCTCGAAAGTAATAAGTAAAAGAATATATACACATGAACCTAAAAAACACTATCTCAGAACAGTGGACATAAATGTTGAAGAAGGTACTCCCCTTATGCCATTTGATCCACATTCGAAAAATTTTACTTACTGGAATTTAACATTCAAATCAAAATCTTTTTTATATAACCAAATAAGAAGAATGGTTGGAGCTTTATTTGCTTTAGGCTTAAATAAAATCAGTGAAGACGATCTATTGACTATGTTACAAGTTCCGTCACATCATAACTGGAATCCAAGGGCGACGCCTGCTCTACCTCATGGACTCTATCTCGTTGATGTAGAATATGATAAAGCAGATTTACAACCCAATTGTGCATAGTTGTCATCAAGATTTTTTCTGTATAATGTAGATAAAATTTGTTAAAAAAAAATTTTAAACGATACATGTAAATAAAAGAATAATTAATTTAAGGCTCTACAACTATTAAATAAAAACAGATAATATTAAAAAAAACTAAAAGTGTGTTTCTTTACAAAGGTTTATTGGTATTTCTCTCACTCTCACTCTCTCGTTTTCTGATTACTTCATATTCCAATTTTATATTTTATATTTTACTTAAACATTATTGAGCAACTTAACTGTTTCACAAAAAAAAACTGTTCAACATTTTCTTTTTATCTTCACTGAGCGTACATAAAGAAACTCTCTGTCACACACTCACTCTCTTTCTTTCTCTCTAAAATTCAGCATTCTCACCTTACAGTAGCATGTCAAGAGTAATTTTTATAACAGCTCTTACCAACTTTTATGGCATTACAGGTATTTGTAACATATTCACTCCTTTTATTTTTATGTTTACATGCGAGCGTATTGTGGTTTATTAATGTTTTCAATGACTATGCGTTCATATGATTTTTTTTGTTTTTAGATATTTCCGTGTTCTTTATCAGTACTCTAAATATGGTGTGTTCTGCAGATCGGAAGATCCCGTTACTTTTGTTTATTTATCGCATTTATTTTTACAGATTCATTCATAAGGCGCCGTCTGCTTTACGTGTACACATAATCCGTTATCATTTTTCTTTCTTCCCTTTTAATAAAATGACCCAATGCGGGTGTACAAACTACTGCCTACCACGCGATGTAATTCGCATACTTTATCACAATAAAAACAGGTCCTGTGCGAGCCAAAAACTATTAACGCGCTTGCATTTCCAATATGTATTTTCATACATCCTGAGTCGTTTTCACTCTCTAGCTGTTATTGATCATCTCCCATTCAAAAGTATCCTTTCAACTGACAAAAAAAATCCCAACTACTTATCATCATATCAGAATTATTATTACATCGTTAAATTATCACCATATTATAATTTTTACAAAAGAAGACGGACAAGGACAGAATTGTGATGGTTCGCCGTAATATATTATTTACTTGCATAAACTCCACTCTTTATCGCGCCGTTACTCCGTTAGTATTATTATTAACACGTGGAATTGAAAGTATTTGCAAAGTGGAACATGCAAAAATATAAGAATGTATAATAAAATTAAAATACTTTTTCTTCGTCAACGTGGTTATTCAATCTCGCACACTCAGGTCAAAAATAATTTTCTAAAAATATTTTTCAGATATTATTAAAAATTTATTGCATCATTTTTAACGCTACAAAATAATGAATTTTAAAATACTATTCTTGCATTATCCACATTACAAAATTATTTACTAGCCCTCTCTAAACTATAAGTAAAGTGTTACGCAATCACAAAATTATTTTATAAATTTACAAATCTTTTATTTAATTCTAGATGTTGTATGTAATGTTAAAAATTATGTTAAAAAAACACAATTGTATGCGATATTTATGAACATATTATATAACCTGCGGATCTGGAAATATTTTACAAAGTACAATCAATGAAATTCACGGTTGCTATAATAATCAATATTAAAAATCTATTCAAATTAAAATGGTTTTGTTAAAAAAAAGGAAATCTTTACCAGCTACGTGACTGCCAAATGCCTTTTACTATGTAAATTTTTCTAAGAGTTTTTTTTCTAATAAGGAGGAAGTAAACGCAACAGAATCAAAGAAATTTTAAATTTTAAATATCTTGCATACCTATTTTATTTGCTTGTTGAGAAACATGCGATAAAATCGCACTTTGCCTTTCTATTCAATTTTTATTAACTTCTTCGAACTCGTAATCCTCTTTTTATAAAAAAAAATGGTCTATTAAAAACGTTTCTTTTACTTGAGATTCTAATTTCACTTTAGCAGATCAATAATGATTTTATAAGCACTTATAAAAGGGCTTAAATGAACTGACATTATATAAAAATTATAATTTCCTACTCCAATAATTTGTCAGTTAAAAAAAATTAAGAACTGACGTTTTAGAAAATCGCGATTGCAAAAAGAAAATTATTCAACAATCGTTAAAATAATTTCGTATATTAATTAAAGTAAATACGTACATGGGAAACAGGATGATTTTACTAATTACATTTTAGAAATTTTTCATAAAAACGTTTTTCTAATCACATTTTCAGTACAGATGTTTTTAAGTTGGCGCCTTGTACTTTAACAATCTCTTTAATTAATACAGATTAGATATCAAATAATTTTCTTTCTAGTGTAGCATGTATCAATGTATGTTCACTACAACTTAATGAGAAAAGATGATCAAGTGAATTTTTCATATTTCGGTAAAGCAAGCGATTTTATCCAAGTAACGTCGTTTTTTTTCTTTCATCATATTCAATTCTCACCTATATGCTGTCAGCTGCGTTGTTCTTTCTCAATAAAAATTAAATCACCTGAGCGATTTAAACGAGCTTAATGAATCAGAGGAAAAAAATTGATAAACTAAGCGCACTAGAGTTATAATTTTTTCGTTCAATTCTCTATGTACAAGACAATATCATACAATTCACTGTTTTGATTAAAAACGAGGCTTCTGGTAAGCTGCTTACAGATTATGAGGTTCCCTTCCTCATGTAACATTCTGGCAGACAGATTTTAATTTTTTTTCTTGTAAGTTTGGAAAGGATACAATATAGAACAGTGTCGACTCATGGATCGAAAATTTTTCGCTGGAGGTGTTACAGTTTATGTACAATCTATCTATACTGGTTATTCGTTTCCAAAAATAGCTATGGCTGACAAATGCTGCTACATTTTTACCTCCTGCTTTAACGTCCTATTATTTTTTCGCAATTCTTTATTTTCCCACTTTGGTTCGAGCTGTCTTGTATCCTTCTTATCGTGTAAGAGTAAATTGCCCTTACGGAAAATAATAACTATTAATGAGTTATTTATATTTAAGCATTTTTTAGATGAAGTTTTGAGCCTGCTACACTTTTTACTTTAGCCAAAAATAAGCTATTCATAATATTTCCCTTAAACATTAGATTTCGAAAATAAAGATTCATTATAAAAATAAAAACGAACAATTGTAGGCCATTAGAAGTTGATAAACGTTGGAATTGAACATTCGTTTACGATCATAAAAGAAGGAAAATCTACAAATAAACTGTAAATTTATTTCATCCTACATTACTGGTTCCAGCCATTTAAAGAATAATGTATGAAAGTGAAATTTTAAAGAATTAAATTCATTTGGATTTTAAAAGCGACACGACATATAATTGTTTATGCGCACAATGATCAATGATCTGTACTATTATTTTCTTACATGTTACTTCTTTTGAGCTCTATTGCAGTCGTATTAAAACTTATTATACATAATAACTATAATTGTGTTACCTAGTATCAACATTAGCATTTTGTTATTGATTTCTAGTATATAAAGTAGGCAAGGGATGGAAAATAAAAAAAAACAAGGATGAAAAAATATATTCTTCTATGGTTATCTAGTATTTAAATAAATTTTAAAAGATTCACAAAAAATATCAAGAAAATCAATAACAATATGTCAAAGGTACTCGGCCTCAAATGCTTTGCGCTTATTCTTCAATTGATTTCAGTATCGAAAATAATTATCGACCCTCTACGTCCACTCATTTCTCTTCTTTCTACGCCAATGCAAACTTATGATGAACAGGTGACACTTTGAATGATCCGCGATCATCTCACTTTTATTTAAAAAAAAAAAAAAAAATCGTAAAATTTGTACCTCATCAGCGATCGAATCTCCGAGAAAAATATCGAGCAATGTCCCTCTGCCAAAAATAATTATTTTAGTCTTAATTAACTTGTATACTTAGAACGGAGATCTACAAAAAGGTATTATTCATTTTAGTATGTGGAAAATTGCCAGAAATTTCGGATTCAATCGGAGATGAAGAATTTAATCCTTAGAACTCATTCTCAGAAATTCTCAACCGTCACTCCAAGCGTTGGTTTATCCGCACAGCGAATTATTCCTACGCCCAGATTCATTATAAATTAACTCGATGGCCCGAGGATTATTATTTTTTTGCTTACACAATATATACATCTTAATGTATTTTATTACTCCTAAAAATAGATTATATTAATGATGCGGTTCATCGTATGCACTATACTTTTATATGAATAATAGTAACGCGAGTATAATCGAGTTATTTCTTAGGAGCATGCATTGACGTTCGTGTACGAGAATACGAGTCCTCACAAAGACGTATGACTATGGACGTAAAGATCGCGTTTTACAAAGGTATGTTTATTTTCTTTCGACGCTCACTTTCGGTGGCGAGAGTTTTAATCCTCTGCATTGACGATGGCGCTTTTTCTCTTCCTTAATCTTTTAGTGCACGCACTTTCTTTTGCCTTTCTAGTAATGATTTTCTTCGGTCAGTCAACGATCGGAGAATTGCCGAAGCTGACGCTCGTCCGTATTCTACTGCTCGTCTTGTATCCTGACACATTCGCGTTGCCAGCTTCTCTTTTAATTTTCCTCATTGCCTTTTTTTGCTTTTTTTCCTTTTCCTTACTTCCGCGCCACGCTTATGTCAGTATATAACGTTGTATTATCTATAAAAAAAAAAATAATTGTAAATAACGAACTCTTCCTTTTAAATAAATATATCTTATTAATAAAGCGATACTTAGCAAGCGACTTAAAAACAAACAAAGTAAAGACATGATACTCCACATTGTTTGGTCGTGAATACAATCAATAAGAAGTAACGATATATAGGTATGTGATTAATCGCGTGCAACACTTCAGATTATTGGTATATGCAGAACTTGTGAACACCTGTCTGCCATTGTAAGAATAGCAACAGGCTCTTTCGATACATTAGTGGAAGGCATTCAAGTAACACAACAATGAAGCAAATCGAACTAGTACAATTTGACATGTTTATACTAGTACTTTCAGTGAACAGCAAGATTTTTACAGAATTTCAATTTTAATAACTTTGTAAGTAGTGTGTGGTGTTATGCAACTTAGTGCAATGAGTAAAATTTACATCTAATTAAGATAAATAACTTACCTGCATATAAATGTGCTAAAGTTTGTCTTGAAACAGGAAAAGATTATTTGTGGCCGCTACTGCCACGATGTTCTCGGTTGGATGCCATGCGGTATGTAGAATCTTCTTATTGAAGTCCAAGCAGTCCACACTAATTTCATCCTTCTTACGTTTTCCACCGGTACAGACCTAAGGTTGATGGAAAAGAGTTTCAACGACACAAAACTTATAAGACTTTGCTTAACTAGAAGCAAACGTCTTTAAAACGCGGAAAAAAATTAGTTTTAGTACTATAAATATGTTTACGAAATAAAAAAAAAGAAATCGAAAGAAGAATAGATAAAATTTTGATTTTTGATAAACCCGTTATTTATAAGGTTTTTCAAATTATGAAATTAATATTTGTACTCTTCTTTGACGTACCTTACGAGGTTTCAAAAGGGTTTTTGGCTTGGCAACATCGCGCGATGCCTCCAGTGTAACGTCTCGTTTCGTTGAACGATCGAAGACGCGGAAGAAATTATTGTATGAACCAGTCATTATGGCTGAATCGTTGCCGCTCCAGCAGCATTCAAACTTATCAAAGATGCAATCATTTTCGTACAATGAACACAGCTTCGATCTTAAATACTCATGTACCTAATAAATAAAAGGTGTTATTAAAATTTTGAACTTAAATACAAAAAATTATATTTACTGGAATAAGATATACTAACAGGATAACTTTCGATGGGTTTTGTCTCCATGTGTAAATCCCATACTTTAACACTGAGGTAGTCTCTACTAATCATGTATCTGCCAGAGTTACTAAGTTTTACGTCGCTTATGCTCGAGATGATTTCAGAGAAAAAGCTCCTATTGGTGGGATCTTCAGGTTCCTCGAACAGCTTGCTATGTCGATCACAGAGTGCTGCCGATCTCATATCGCAAAGACGGATCGTTCCTTTACTACTGCTGTAGACAAGCAAGTTGCACTCGACAGGATGGAACTCGGCTGCCGTAATAACTTCGGTCAACTCTTCCATATTGGTTGGTTTAATGTCTACAATATTAAAACTTTGATCGGTTATTTCAAGATGCCAGAGATTAATTCTTAGGTCATCTGCACTAAGATACGTTTCTTGGTCACTATTGACACTTATACTGTTTATGTGGTAAGTGTGCGCATTAGCAAATATTCTTCGTGGTGAAGCCTCAACCATCAGTTCCATGGGCTTTATAGTGGGTACCTGAAACATTAACATTCCATGCATTATTTATTATATTCATAATGCATTCATTGTTGTTCAAGTCGAAATAAATTGAATACAAAGAGCTTTTTGCCATTGTAAAGTACAGTTTTGTTTAGTATACTAACCCTCAAGGCAGTGATACACGCAGGATCGCGAATAGCGCCATTTTCTTCCTTTGTGTTGTAACCCTCAACTCGCTTGTCTCTTTCACTGACTTTCCAAAGCTTGATTGTTTTATCATTTGTTGAGAGTAAAAAGTGAGCTGGATTTTTCCTCTTCAACCATCTTATTTTATTTATTTTTTCTTCTATTTCTAAGGACTTTAGGTAATCAAATTCAGGTTCGTGACTCTGGAAGGTACTATAAACATTGTACTCGCCTCGTCTTGGAATAATTGTTTTACTCTGTAACAAGTAGTTAATAATGGTATGTTTAATTTTATACAACATAACACAAAATTATAGATTTTTTTAATATTAGGATTTTATAAGTCAGTAATAAATAATGACAAATGTTATAAGGCAATATGATTAACGTTTCAGCACAATAGCTGTTATAAAAACACAAATTTCTTATTTCATTGTTGCTAAAGATAGAGAAATCTTTGAATGTAAGATTCATTGGCTACATTCCAATGATCTAATGGTGAAAGCAAAGTGAATAATTAGTTTTTTCTTGTAAATAATATTTAGATTATATAAACTAACTAATTCCATTATATTTTCAGAAGCATTATACTTACAAGAGGATCCCTCTGAAATATAACTACACGACCACCTTTATCACCTGTCGCTAAGAGATCACCATCGTGGTTGAATTCCACACAGGAGATAATGTCAGCTGAAAAGACAAGATTTTTCTTAGATAAAAAATTTTCATTCATTTTTAGAATTACAAATATTGTATTTTAAATAATTTGTAAAATTTAAAGTTACAAAAATCAGGAGTCTATAGTTAATATTAATGAATTTTAAAAAGTTTTATAATAATTCGATATTAATTTATAAACAGTGCTGTTTTATAATTCTCAAAAGAATTTTCTTAATCTACTTGAAAATAAGAGCAACTACTTTAAATTGGAAATGAGCAGTAAGATAAGATAAAGATTTATTTACAAAGCTTTGTTTATTTAAAGCAAACAAGTTCTGCATTTACCTTCTGTGACATCATCTTCTAGGGTTCCCTTTACTTGTGAGAAACTCCACTGAATGTCTCCATTACCTGCGACAAAAAAAGAATAAAACGTAAATTTTCAGAAATATAACTGCATGAGATAATCTGTTGATCTGTAGATAAATGATATTTCTGACTGACAACAAATATTTTTTTAAAGTGTCACAATATCAAAACATTGCTGCTTGCATAACAACTTAGTGCTGCAATTATTGCTCTAACATTTTGAAAAATATTAACGCAAGGTCAAGAGAAAATCAAGTTAAATTTTTTCCCTTCTTCTAACAAATACAAGTGAACCGTTCCTAACGATCTTGTAAGACATAATCGAGTGGAGCTCCAGTATCCGAATGCTTCGATATAAAACCTTGCGATTAAAAGAGAATGGATCTGCGAATTAAAGAGGAATCTTTTTGAGGAAACTGTTGGTGCAAAACCGTACTTGAGGCTTCGCCGCAATCCATCTTGTCTGCTGTCAGTGTCTAGCAGCTAGCATCTGTACCCTTTGAACGCTTGCAATAGTCTGCTCCGAAAGAGGCTCTTGTCAAGGGGAGCAACAGTGACCTTTCCACGAGAGCAAGTCCTCAGCCTCTGGTGACGTGACGTGCGAATCTCTCGCTCATTCCAAGCACGCGTCCCCTCGGAAGCGACGCCGCCGTAGCGCTTGCAATAGGTGGGGCCGTCCTTGGCCCGGGCGGCAGCGTTGCCGGCGACTGGGGGCGAACAACAGGCGGCGCGCACGGAACCCACTGTACCACCGCCACACGCCCGTTAAAGGTGCTGCTCGCCGTGCGTCTCGCGGCGAGCCTCCAAGGCGCGTAACCTCAACGGGAGGCTGGCGCGAAGGGGAGAAAAAGAGCGGAGCAGCGAACTAACGCGGACTCGGCGCCGGAGACGACGGTGTGTACGCAGGCCTTCCCCGCGGGGCTCAGCACGCCGACCGGACCAGCAGTCCCTCCTACGCGAGTCGGAGGGGCGCGCGCGCGACAGAGAGTCTCCCGTCCGCGTACGAGACGCAGTGTGTCGCAGAGACGCAGTGTGCACGCCGATCGACGGCTGCCGGACACTCCGCTCGGGGAGAGAGAGAGACAGAGAGAGAGAGTGAGAGGGCGGCCCCGGGCACCAGGATCACGGACACACGGGCGACGCTCCTTTGGCTCCCTCGGCGCACCGCTGCTGCTGGCCGACCCGCACACGGAAGAGGCGCGCGCGTAGGCACACACGTACCACCGGACGAGTGCTCCGCTCGGACGAGGAGTGCGAAATGCGAAGGAGAAAGAGCGAGAGAGAGGGAGGAGGGAGAGAAGTATATAGAAAGCTCCGTGGGGACGCCAGGTGCACGGCGCGGTACAACACACGAGTCTATCTCGGCGAAAGAGAAAGAGAGAGACGGAGTGAGAGGGAGAGAGCGGGCGGACAACACGAAGGAGCGGACGACGCGCACTCGGGCACACTGCTAATTCAGAAGGCTCGCGCGCGCACCACCACGGGCATCGCCATTTTCTTTCGCTCGGATCGGCGCGCAGAAGTCCCTCGGCGGCGCACGATTATAAGTATGTTAGTTTCCTCGTCGTCGGCGATGCTGCGCGTGTACACTGCTGGCCTGGCTGCTGTATATACAGTGCTAGTGTACTCGGCGGCCGGAGTCTCGCCTACGCGAGCGCAGAGATGTCGCCGCGCGCCGATGCTGCCCCTACTGATCGGCACACGTGAGCAGCGCTACGGAGGAGGCGGCCCCGTCGCCTATATATTGTATACGAACGAACGCCGGCGAGCCGCAGCGCGGCCATCGGCTGCCGTGTGTTTATCGTCTCTCCTTGCTGTACTCGCTCCGTTGGCTCTCCCTCGCCAGCTGCCCCGTCATTTTTCCCGATCACAATAACCACCCGAGGCCGCCTTCCCGCTTTTCCCCCTTTTCATCCCTTAAAAGCCATTTATTTCGCACAATGGCCACCTCGCGAACTGCACGTTGCGACTGCGAACACTTCTTTTTTAGCGGCGAATCGACCGGGCCGCTCGCGGACGAATGGCGTGTGTGCACCTTTTTTTTCCTTGTGGATTTATTATTAGTTGCACCGTCATCGGCGCGTTTGGCTCGTCAATTTCGATGGCGTTAAAGGAGAGGGCACACAGCGGTGTGTAGCCCGCGACTTTGCACCTCTGACGTTCGATTGCCTATGCGCGCGAAAAAAAAGAAGAGGAAAGGGAATCTCGGATGCGCTCGACGAGGTGGATACTAATTAAGACGCTAATTAAGCTCGCGCCGCTAGAGCTTATTGTTGACGAGAAAAGTGGAGGAGGCAAAAATAGAGTCTTTCAATTGAGCCTCGTGAAAAAAAAAACAATGCGTCGACATGCAAAACCATCGTTGCTACCTATCTTGAATAAGTAAAGGGTCAATGGTCATTCACTTTCTTAATAACGCATCTTTAAAAAAAAACAGTTAAAAATTGAAACGTCTTTTTTAAGTTTACCTGTATCAGTTTATAGATTACACCTGTTACTAAAGCAAAACTGTTAAAAGATATATCCGCATATAGCCATTACTTGATGAACATAATGCAAATTACGGAATAAGTGCTGATTAAGCAACGCTTTTCGCGATATATATAAGGTCTTTTAAAGCCTGCACTCAAACCTCCGCTCCTTTCATCAGTAACATACTTATTGAATAATAGCGATTTTTTCATACTCCCAAGAAAGGCCGTATCCCGTTACGACCTAACTAAGCAAGTCGACAATTAGAGCGCAGGAGGAGACAATGGGGCTGGTCGCCTCGGGATAGAGCGTAGTATAGCCGGGCCGCGGCGGGGGGAGGATCGCGCGGAAAGAAAAATCCGTCGCATTAAAGCAGGAGCCGTGAAACGCGATAACAAGTGGAGCTCTCGGCTCCCGTCGCACATGCGAGTCCGTGATGTGCTTCCTTCCGTCGTGCCGCGAGCGCAAATTATTCGGTGACCCCAAACGTAATGACGCGCTGCAGGAAAAGCCCGCGAGATTGCGACGACCGCCGCTGACTTTCAGAGCGTATAACGCTTTAAACATCTTTCTACTCGGATGTGTATCTCGCTTAATTGCTCCGTTTTGTTGGTTTTAACAGGGAGATGCGGATCTCGATCTTTACGCTGCACGAAGCACCGACGAGGTGGTCTGAGAATATTCATTAGAAATTTTTGTTGATTGAGGATTGTTTGAAACATCAAGGATAAGGTGATACAGTTTCTGTAAAATCTACTGTTTTTGTGGTAAAAATTAACAGTTATTGCAAATTTTAATGCAAAAATGATCGCATTTACAACTATATTGTATATTTCATAAGCATATATTTCTCCAAGGTATATGGAAATAAATTTCAAAGTTTACTTTTCTCAGTGCAAAATTCACGTCTTATGGTACGTATTACGTTCTTTACATTAGATAATCATTTTTTAAAAAACCTTCAGTACTTTTCTGTAATAATCAAAGCCATATATTTACATTATACAGTGAACAAAGTTTAATTAAAAATGAATATTTTTCACTAAAGCAAGAACAAACAGAACCCTGCAATTAATATAGTGATTATATAATAAATTTTATTTAGTATTTTTATTTATTCATTTATGAATAAAATGTTACCAATAGAGTAGTAATATTTAATATAAGTGTTTTAAAATTTAGCAGACACTATTAATTTTTGCGATTTCTCGAGTTGATTCTCGTTTCAATCCAATATTTTTCACCGCGTACTATTTATTAGTGCAATCGATTTCCATAATTTATTGCATTACATTAAATCGGATACTTTGAGAAACTGTGTAATCTACCAGTTTATTAAGTTGCCATTATTAAATAAGAATGCTCAATTTAAGACTGCAATAATCCGATAATTCGCAGTCTCGCGTGAAAACGAAAGTGGACTATTTGCTCGCCGCTGCATGAGGGAGGTTGAATGAAACGCTTTGTAATAATTACTCCTCGACTCGCGCGCTTATTACTCCAGAGGCTTTTATGGAGTTCGAGACACAATAAGGCGAAGGTATGCTCGCACAAAGGTACAATGCCAAAGCGACGCGAAACTTTTACAACGGGAAAAATAATAAAGATAACGAAAAGTCAACCTAGAGTGGTCAAAAATTTATAGTAAGCCTCAACAAGTTGTCGTCGTTACGTCGACATTTCAATAAACGAACGTAAATTTTTCATCCATTATCCGTCAAATTAAAACGAGCGCAGCGCGTCAAAGGGGAGCAACTTCGAAAATCAGCGAAACTTGGAGAATATCGCAAAGCTCGCGGGCCAACTCGTCGCTGCAACAACTTTCCAAAGTGAATTATACGCCTCACAGTAGGAGCAATATCTTCCCAGTTCAAGCGAAATCCGCAGCGACTATCGCAGATATAAAAAAAAACAAGCAAAACTTTCTTCTCGCATCTACAGTTGAAACTACGGGATTTTGCGTTTACCTAGTAGCTCGGCGAGCTTCTCGTGCAGGTCCTCGAGGGAGGAGAAGAGGGGCCCGTCCAGCTTCCAGGCGAGGGTCGTGCGCTTCGCCTTGGAGGAGACGTCCGTCGGCGAGACGTCCATGGCCCGCCCTGGCCCGCCTCGCGCGTCACATCGATTTTCGCGGCGGAGCCGCGGGCCGGGCCACTGCCACGCGTCGAGCAATCGGCTAATCGGCCCCGATTGACCGAGCCCCGTCACGAGCCGCTCCGACGACAACGCCTCGCCGATATTATATATCTGCGCTCTCACACACCGACGACCCCCCGGACACGTGCCATCCTTCACCGCCAGCTGTCCCTCTCCCGCGCACGACTTTCGAACCGCACTTTTTTCGAGGATCCGCGCGGCTCTGGGTGCTGCTGGTGCAGCCTTCTCTTCGCGCGGGGATTACACGGTGCACCTAAAAATTTTTATCGATTAATCACGCGGCGCACCGACCGAGCGAGCAATCAAATGCGATGCTATCGCTATCAAATTGTTTGTTGGCGCATTCTACGGAGGTGTACAATAATTTGCGTTTGATTTGAGAGTATACAGTGAATGCTGCGCGCAACCAATTTATTCGGCGAGATTAAAAATTTACACGAGATTTAATACAGACTTCATCTGCCTCTACTTCATGAATATTGAAGTAAACAAAGGTACTCGACTTTCAAGTTACCCAATTAATTTTCACGCGGCTATATATACGCGATTTGGTACTCGAGAGAAAACAAGAAGAGCACGTGCTGTATTTATTTATTTTTACCCCCGCTAAATTTAAAACGTTACCGCGCTCAACCGGAGCAATAATTAAAAATAACTACGATACGCCCTGCACTATGCGGTAAACACGAAACTGTGTACTTTTTCACATGAAAACGATGCATGCGAAAAAGAAGAAGAAGAAATTATCGTGTCAAAACGTCTACTACTCACACGTACCTGGTCAAAGTACTCGAGCTAAACAAAATATTTTTGGGAGTCATCGGGGGGGAAACGTCAACTCGCGCTCGGGGTCGTTCACTCGCAGCGTAGCAGCCCACAAAGGCGGAGAAACGGCCGGGGGATAGCGGTCAAGCCTACGGCGCGTCCATGGCCGTACGTGTGGTCAGCCGCCGCGCGCCGCGATTCATAACATGTTGCGCTCCGCCGCGGAGGCTGCTGCGAGGTCGCGGGGCCACCCCCGCGGGTGTGCTCTCCTTCGCGCGTACACCCGAAGGCGGAGGCGTCTCTCCCTCGCGCGCGCTTCCCGACGGACTGGTGGTGGTCGACGAGGGTGCCCCGACAGCGCCGCCCTTCGGTCTGCGCGGACGCCGCCGCCGAGGAAAACACGAAAGGGCCAGGTGATCGGCGGCGCGCCTGCGCGGCCAGCAGCCTCAGCTGAGGGGCCAAATTAAACTAGGATTCTGCCCTGGAAATGCCCCAGCCTCACTCCCTCCCTCTCGCTCGCTCTTTCACCCTTGCGCGCGCAATCCGTCAAGGGGGAGGGGCGAGCACGCGAGGAGAGCCCCTCCTGACTTCTGCGAGGTGCACGTACAGATGCGCGTGTACCCGCGTTCTTTTTTCCGCGTACACACACTGGCCGCGCGGTACCCGCGATTCGAACAACGGGAGGACGTCCGGGAGAGGAGCCGGACGGGCCGACGACAGGTCCGGCCGTTTGAGAGACGGAGCGAGAGAGGGGGAGGAGCGATAAGCTCGCGAGGAATATATCGATCGCGGGCTACTCGCGTTTTATCGCGAAACGTCATCTGTCTGGCTGCACATTATACCGCGGGCAGGCACGAGTTAGAGGCGTCGACCGCTTTATCCTCGGGGCCTCTCCAATTATTCAAGCGCGCCTCCTGCTCTTGCTCCCCCGCGATCGATTCTCACCCCCTCTCCCCCCTGCCGCTGCCCCGGCGAGTCAAAACATCGAGGCACTCTCCGCGTGACTCGGTTATTGCCCATCGATCCTTCGCGCGCGATACGACGGTAAACGGCGGTCGCCGCCGCTGTTTTTCAATTGAAATTGGAAGAGGCCGGCGGATGTGCCACCCCGGGACAAAAACAAACGGCGCAAGGCACGTGCAGCCCTTGGCGAGCCCGCGGCGAACTTGATCGATGCGAGACAAAATGTATAAGTATCGGTCGAAGGTGCGGAGCGCATTGATTAATATACGGATTACGAGATTTCACTTAGTCGCGAAGGATGTTTTTTAAAGCCTCTTTCGTAAAAAAAGGATTTAGGATTCACTGCTGTTGCCGACGATGTCGAATTTATGGGTTTGATGCTCTGTCTGCGGCTGAAGTATTTTCCAGGGAGAAATAAGAGGGGTAGATTATACTGTGGGTTTGATAAGGGGTGTTTTTTATTTGAATAAATTATAATGTGTTTCAACACCCAATCTGTCATCTTCGCACGACATTTAAGCTCCAAATAGCAAGGTGCTGATGGACTCTACAGTACGGTATTAAAATTACATTTATATTATAAAACGGTCGATATAAACATTTGATCCTGGTGGATAAATAATTTTTTTTTTCACGTTTTCCGACGTTCGGTTCGTATGCCATGAGAAATGAGTTGGCAAACGGTTGCTGCACAATTAGGCAGCGATACCAGAACGAGTGGAGCACGTAACGATTGACATTGAACTCCATTCCAAGAAGATTGTGAAGCTCGAACAACTACATACTGAAATTAACTTTGGGTACCTCTATTTCATAATGTAATCTGTAACTGAACAGCTACATGAAGTTGATAAGATGACTTTAATGACTAGGCCTCAAAAATTTATGGATTTTTTAATATATTTTTAATTCTAGGATAATATGGTTATTACTATAATCCTACAAAAAAGAAAAGATTAATTACTGGACCGAAATTTAATTAATAATATAATTATTACAAGGAATCAATGTAAAGCAATTGTTGTTATTAAAACCTTCATTGTATATTTTGTTTCAACGTTAACCAGGTATGCAAGTGCAAATTGTTACGCTAAAACATTCTAAATTCATAAAAAGTGTCAAACTGTATTGCAGTGTTTAAAGAGCAGACTCGAGCCCCCTATTCACCTCTCACTTAATTTCCATGTCGCCCAGAAACTCCTCCAAATGAAATAATGCAGCTGAAGGCAAAAATCATTTTCAATCACAAAGAATCAGAGCAATTGAGATTCTGGAATCAATCCGCGCTGACGTCAGAGGAGGTGATCGGCCGGAGGAACCGTGTCGTTCTCGCGGGGTGTATATACAACCTACCCGGGCGACCCTTTCGGCACTTACTTCATCCATATTCTTTCTTATCTAAGAAGCCCTCGAGCCAGCACTTTCCACCGGCTCTTGGAGTACAACTTGGCCTACTATGAGTCGCCCGAGTCACGGTAAGCAATTCTTTCGTTGCTTCTTGCCCTTTTTCTTGCCCCTCGGCCCTCCCCCTCACCCGCTGCGGGGCGAGCTAGCACTTCAACGGTATTCGCCGCGTCCCTCGTCGCAATTGTCTTCGCGTAATTGTTTCGCCGGTTTCGCTCAAATTTTAATACTGCAGTGACCGTTGCGTCACCTGCTTTTTATGAATATTATTTCGACGACGGGTTACGTAAAAAAGGGGATGGAATTCATTGTTTATAATGAACTAAAGGAAATTCAATTTAACGTTAATACCGACTTAATAAATAATGTATTATGTATATTTATATTTGCAATTGAAAGAATTAAATTATAATTAAGTAACATTTCGCACAATTTGTTTTACATGCACATCTGCACGTTTAAATATAATTCTGCATTTTCGGTATTTTACGTTTTATTTAAAACACTTTTTTTACAGTAATTAATAAGTTAAAGGGTAAAAGCTAACGAGTGAAAAGCGATCGCTCTTAAAATAATTTATCGGATTTGGCCGACGTTTAAGAATCTGAGCGTAAATTTTCCATGCCTCCGCCTCCGCGTTTACCTTTACTTATCGTGTATGACCAGAGTCTGTATGTTTCTACTTTACGCAAACGATTCTAAAACAAAATTTAAATACGCTCGAAATATTTTATTTATGAGCATGGCGAGTAATTTTTATCACGACCCCGTTCTTCAAAAAATAATTTATGCAACAGCGCTTATAAATTCTTAAACAACGATTAAATTTTTTTGCTTCTGGATTATACTTCGAAACGGCTTTATCGAAAATTTCGTCGTATTATCTTTCAAAAAATAATGAGTGTACGTACCGCAAAACTCTTAATTGTTATACTTTAATGTAGTCGTGTTCCATTTTTTTAATTCGCAGCCACGCGTGATTAAAATGAAAATGAACAGGTGAAAAAAAAAATAATTTCACGGCGCAAGCGCGCGAATGTCGAGGCTCGCGACGCATATCAATCGTCCGAAACTCTTGGTTATGACATTGGCGTATCCTGTTCTCGTTCCCTTTTGCAGTACTGCGCAAATAGATCCGAAAATCCCTGCGGTCATTCTACGTTACTTAAATCTACAAATTATATTGACCATGAATGCATGCATAACATCTCTATCTTTTCGACTGTCGAATTCATTCGTTCCACGTGGAATAGAGTAAATTGATACGATACGTCAAATATTGCGTTCTCAGAGGTACGTGTCATTATTGTTACATTGCATCACTAAAAAACAAATCACAAGTATACAAAGTATAAATCAACCGTATTAATTGTCATCGTTTAAATTTAATTTACGTTACATTTTACTCCGAGAACAAAAACTATATAACGATAAAAAATAAAATAAAATAAATTTTTTTTTAGATATACAATTACATTTATCGAAAAGATTATTACAGTTACTTAAATTTTATTAATTATTCAAACAAAATTAATATTACTTCCTAAGTAATGAGCTCTACCTCAAATCTGTAGATATATTTAATTACACCATTCTTACGCTATTTCTCAATACAATAAATTGCTTAACGTTTCGAATCACACAGTCCGATAATGGCCTGTCCTAAAATGAGAGCCACGCACCGAGAATGGCGAAGCATCCTACCACCATATTACTTATTCCCGCCAAGCGACGAGTCGAGGAGGCACTTCCACTCGGAGCGAAAACCACGGCAGATTTTTCGCGAAGCTCCGAGAGCTTAAAAAGTAAACGCGAGCAGCGTGCCGGCGCTCGCTCGGCGGAGGGACTGACAACGAATGCTGAAAACGGCACGTCCGTTGAAATATTCGTTCGCATTAGAGTACAACCGCTAATGTCATTGGCACGAAATTCGTTCGCTGCTATAGTTGCGATCGCGATGCCTCGATCGCTCGCCGTACACGTCGGTTATTTTTTGTTACGATTATTTTCACCCACGGTTAAGTACATTTGTTCCCTTTTTTCTCCATTTCATACGTTATAGATTAAATCGACGAAACGAAACGTCGGGCGTAATTGATGATTGATTAGATTTTCTTGGAAGTCGAAATATTAAAGAAATTAATGTTCGCTTTGCTCGTGCTTTTTTTATCGTAATCGTAATTAGTGGTCATCGGCCTTAGCTGTGAATAATTCAGTATGAACCTCAATTAGGTCAGTCGATAAAACTTTCGAAATACAAATAAAATCTAATAGGGCTTAGAGCAATTAGCTCGAGTAAAACGAAAAAAAACAGTGTATACAAGTGGGAGAAAGAGAAATGAAACTTGCGGAAATAAATTGTTGGATTTACCGTCGCGGACGTCGCCGTTGCGCGATCATTTTTCAAAAGTAATTTCACTCGGAAGGGATATATACAGTATACGCGCCGACTAATGATTGCCTCCAAATACAATAGAAGGAAGCCGGCGGCGCTATTGTTGCCTTAAACAGTTAAAAATTAATCGGTAAACACTGTAAAATTTCAAAGCGAGCGTACTGCTCGTCAACGTCGTCCAAGCCGTATAGCTGGGTAACAATCGCTGCTCAAATACTTGAGCAGTAATAACAGTTACGCAAGAAGGCGCATTCGTGCCTTGTCTTTTTTGAAAGTTACGTAATCCACAAATAATACCGGCGCACTTTACTACGTACAATTCGCCGGCTCCTACCCGCTTATTTACGTCGGATCCACTTCTTGTTTCCCTAACGACCACTGACCCTTTATTTACGCACCGGCTCTGCCCGCGGTGCACTCGCACACACCCACACATCCACCGACACTCGTCGCTGCGTTTTGTCGCGAGTGCACGCGTCGGGCGCATCGCAGGAGACGCGCGTATGCAAGTGCGAAAAACGGAACCGGTTTAAAACGCTAAATTCGACGAGGACTCACTAAAGTTGTAATCGTAGTACTCGACGTTTCCATTGGGCTCGTAATCGTCCCGTATAATGATGTTGGAGAAATTGTGGGTGTTCAGGCTGCTGAGATTGTGATTTCTGGCGGAGCGGCGGCCGCGCGATCGATTTCGCGAACTCATCGCGTCGCGGGAGCTCGAGGGAGCAACTGAATCACGCCGTAAGGCCTCGCACTTTGTTTACCTCTCTCGGGCCGCGACGAATATCTCTCGACCGCTCTTTCTTCTCTTGTACCCTTCGACTTTAGGGAACGGCGGTGGGTTCGTTACGCGCTTCGATATTCGAGTTGTTAAGCGGTCGATTTGAACGCTGCACGAATTATTTTTAAATCCACACCTGGTGAGGATAAAAAAAGAGCCCTTTTTTGCGGGGGAGTTGTTAGTCGTTGCTGCATTGTTTAAGTAGTAAGAGCGATGGTAATTGGAGCTGGTTTGTAAAAAGGGCTTGGAATTCCCTGTGAAGTTTCTCAACTCTCCAGTTTATTGTTAAGTGCAATAAAAATTCAGTCAATTAAGGACTCTTTTCGCACTACGTATGATTATGCAAACATACTTTCTCGCTCGTACAACTCGAGCAGCTGTCGAGTGCATCACTTGTACTTTTCCAGTACTATGAAGGCGTTTGGGGAACGTCACAAAGTTAGCTTATTCTTCAATTATGTGTACTGTGTAACTCAAACTTCAACACTGTATAGGGGTAAAAGTTCAACAGTTAATACAAAATTCATTCAAACTTTAAAACTATCGATATACTTAATAAAGATAACGTTAATAATTATTACGAGTACATCTTAATTATTAATAAATTTAATGAATTTGAAAAAAGAAAGTATTCATTTCTTTTGGTGCAAAATCATGCTGATTAAACTAACCGTTTAATTAAGCTGCATAAACACTTTATGCGTAATTACTATAAAATTTAAATAATTTTATTTTATTATAAAATTCATTATACGAAAATTTTGCATTTCACATAGTATCTTGGTATAAAAAAAGCTTTTATTTCATTGTCGGTTACAGCCGTGGAAAGGTTTTATATCAGTTCGAGCGGAAAAAAGTTTTATCTTTTTTTTTCGGCCGCAAAAAGTTCCATCTCGTTTTCGATCAACGAAATGTTCTATCCTGTTTGGGGGTGAAAAGTGCTACTGAACGGAAATTTTTCAGAAAATTTTGAAGAGTCAGCGCTAATTCATTTGTAACGCAGTATTATTACATTCGATTAAAATGTCTGAAATGTAAAAGAAAATGAAATTTTTCAATTACCTATTTATTGTCGGTAAAATTGACGCTTTTCATAAATATTTTATATGTAGATACTTTTTATTATTGATCGTAAAATGTATTTTATTGTTCTACGTAAAATTTTATTGCAACAAATAATTTCTGCATAATATTGATTCTGAAGGGCACCGATGAAGAAACTTTTCCAGATTGATTGCGTAAAACATTTGAAAATTGAGCCAATCGTTGCATAATAGCAAGGAAATCGATATAGCTGGAAAACGCGTATCTCTAATTTGGCTGCGTTAAGTGCGATTGAATTCGCTAATTAATCTACAATTGTGCACTACTGAAGCCATTGCATCAATTATCGCGTTTAATTGAAACGATCACTTTACAAAATTGTTACTGATATCTTTTAATATTATTTAAAAGCAACGTTTATTTTTATTTATTTTTTATTACTAAATTCGCAGAAATTGAAATAAAAACATTTTCAAAATATTATAGCACACAAATGTAGAGTACATTGTAAGTAAGAAATAACAGACTTACGAATCGAAGTTAGTTATCTGGGTAAATATTGATTGAAGGCGGTGGTGGGCTACTGTTTAATTGAACTTTTTCGACAGTGTCCATCAAGGAACTCCTACTTACTTATACACGATAATTCTTTTAAATTTGTTTGAACGTTAAGATCCTTTCCGATTACATAATTTAATTTTTATGAATTTTTCTTCAATAATTTATCAGTTCCGACGTAAAATAAATTTTTCTGCGTTTATACTGCAGCTGTCTGCTTATTCTCAAAACTGAATTTTACGTACTGCCATGAAGTGCCTCCAGCAAATTTTTAAAAAATAATAAATTTTACTTGCAAATATGAAAAGCAAATACTTATTAAGACTGTAATTATTAACGATTGTTCAAGTAAATGATCTTTTGCGAAGTCTAAAATAAAATACGTATAAAATATTTATTTTATTGTTATGTAATTAAATAATAAAATCTAGAAATTTTCTTTCAGAGATTTGTGTTTCAAATCTTGAGTTTGGGAGACAATCACTTTTCAGAGCCAACATAAAAGAACTTACCATAAATTTTAGAAAAATCTATTATTATAACAAATTTTACTATAAAATCTGTAATTTTTCGAAGGATTACAGATTAAGATTTACCTCTCTCAAATATTTTATACTATTTTATACTATATTTATTCACCTACTTATTTTTCTTAATAAACTTAACTTAACAAAGTAATTTTCAGTTTCAAAGAGCATAATTTTACGTTTAAAGTAAAATAAATAATTGATTTTAACTTCCCCTGGCATCTGTGCTAACTCGATAAATGTACAAATCGCGAAATGAAGCGCTCGAGTTAAAACAAAAGCACACATCCTTACCGGCACGTTTGTTGACGGCGGTGTTGATCATGGAGCCGAGCTTGGTGAGGCTGGACTGCCTCATGATGCTCGCCGGGCTCTTCATGGACTTGAGCGTAGAATGCTGCTGATGCTGTGGTTGCTGGCCGGCGGGGACAGCGCCGGCGAGCTGCGGGCCGCTCCGGCAATCCGGGCCAGTTGGACTGGGGGCCCGCTGGTGCGTAGCCCCCCATAGACCCACGACCCCCGCGTGACGCGTGGTGCCGACGATCGCCGCCCTCTGGCCGCCGATGCAGCTGGCCTCCTACTGCGCCTCGCCTCGCCAACCCCGGCAAAATCATTCACTCCTGCAAGAAAGAGTAATTTTTAAAATTCGCTCATCGAAAATTTTCCAAGTGATTCTATTTGAAAAAAAATCAAACGTCCTTCTTTTTGTTAGAGGCGACTTATTGTTCTCTTACAATTTAAAAAAAACGCAGGTGAATATTAAAATTTAATGATAAGAGAATCATCTACTTTAATATACAAAGCTTGGGAAAAAGAGTATAAAAATTTGATGAATATTTATACCGAGGATGGCTTGATGCAGCAAGAAACTTCTCTCGTTATTGTTGCAAATTTTTTACAACTTTTAATTGCAACCAGTAAAAAACTTTGATCCGCATATTTTCTCCCTCTAACAAAATCCATTTATAACAATAAAACGACTGCACAGCAATTAATTTTATAATTGCACTTTAAACTTCTGTGACTAAATCTATGCAAAATGAACTATAGAAAACCTATATCCCCCCGTTTAAAGGCGCCGTATTAGCTTGGCATCTCTCACAGCGAGAGGCACAGCCCGCCCTTCAATTACATCCACTGCGCAATTTAAGCAAAGCCTCGAAAGTGCACCCCTCGAAAGTGAATAAAACAAAAAAATCGCAGCCTAACGAAGCAGCGCCGCGGCGGCGCAGCAACAGGTTGCCGCAGCATCGGATGCGCGCGATGCGATGGTGCAGCGCGCGCGACTTCGGAGTTTTTGCGCGAAGCGGCGCAAGGGCGCGCCGGGGATTAGAATGCGAGCTCGCGCGCGGTTCAAAAGGCCGCGCGGACGACGGCTCGTCGGGCCGCACAATACACGAGGCGGGACGGACGCGCGCGGACTGCGGAATCGGGCATCATTGAGCAAGCGCGCGCTTTCGGCAAATTCCCGCGCGCGCAGCGTTAGACGCCCTCGCCGACTTATCCAAGTCGTGGATCGAGTTTTTTTTTCCGCCGAGGCCCGTGGAAATTTTTTTTCCCCGAGCGTTGCCCGCGTTTATTTCAGGAGCGCTGCTACTGCCTGGCTAATTTTTTTATTCGGATGAAAAAGTAATCTCAAGTTTGCCGCAGGGGAGGGGATGAGGAATTAAAATTCGAAACGACGTTGGGCTTATGTCGCGGTAAAAGTTTCAAATCTGAGTGGATGTAGTTTATTTCGTTGTGTTCCGGTTTGCGCGGGCTAACGCGGATTTATTCAGGACTTTGCAGTTCATTTGGTTATCGTGCAATTGTGTCGCAGGCTTGAGATTGGATCGGGCTCTGTAAAAATTCGCGCTTCTTCGGAAGTACATCTAGGGTACGCAGTTGGTTTAGAGAAACCTTAGAAAATCTTGTTTTTATAAGACTTCTAGTTGAAACCTGTATGAACGTTTTCCACATTTCAGAAAATCTAATTAACTAATGTGGCGCTAATAAAGTCAATTTTTATTATCCCCATAATCGGCTTCATGATCTCGAGCTCAAGAAACGACAAAAATGGCTACCCTTTCAAATCCTAATAAACGAATTAACCACTGCTAAGCCAAGTCGGTACAATATATATTCCTTATTATGACGTTTCTTCGTAAAATATGTACATGCACATAATATTTCCACTTGTTAAAGACTCTCATGAATTACTTACACATTTTTTTTATAAAAAAAGACTATAATCATTTGATTGTAACATTTAATATAAAGATATTACAGTAAGCTTTTTTATCTTTAAATAGACACAGTTTAATCAACAATTAATTAGTACTGGATACTTGTAATAAATATTTAAAATATAATAAAAAGTTAGAGAATCTACTTTTTTCTTGCTAAACTTTTCTTAAAATTTGTTTCCTTTCTAATCACTAGGTATGGTAATATTCCCAAACAATAACTAAAAATTAACGTAAAATATTTTCATAGTTTTTCATGAGCGAACCGCACAAATGCAAGCTCACGTTCCAAACAACGACACGTTAATAGAAGGTATGCAACATGCACAGTAGATCGTTAAAGTCGACAGTTTCTTTTTTCGCGATATTGTTCAAAGGCTTTCAGCTTTTTTTGCGCGGGCGCACGTCAGCTGTGTGCTCATCGAGCCGCGGCGAAGAAAGAGTCGCGCGCGCGGGGGTTCGTTTTAGCTCGTCCGAAGGCGCGATCGTCGCCGGCCGAGACGGCGCGGTGCGCAACGGTAATTGCGCTTAAAAAAATATCGGCGTGGATTTGTATTTATACGGGAAGGGAGTAATGCCGCGGCGTCGCGCAAATTGCCGAACGCGAGGCGAGCAAACCTCTGCGCCACCTTCTGTTTACACGGGCTGCGTCAACACCGTTATCAGCTTACTACACAAAGTGGCGTTAAAAAAAGAGAGAGAGAGGCTGCGAATTCCATTGTAAAATTTATCGACGTCGAGAATTTTCAAAGTTTCCAGAGAAACGTAGCCTTTTCCGCCTGTTCGTTTAATTACTCTTAGAGAAGTTATATATTGTTGACGCTTCGATGAATTTTGGGCGTGTTCCGCGGCAAAGACCCGCGAGTTTATTAGCGGGGAGGTATTTTAAGAGGAAGAATAACAAAACCTCGGCCAAGTATCCAAAGAAGCTTTTTCGCCTTTAGAATCGAATTTGTTATTGCAAACTTTTGTCAACTACAGAGAGTGTACGAAAGATCTTTGGTAAAATCTCTAAGTTGGCGTAGACCACACGCACTATTTAGGTACAGCACTAAATCGCTTTGCTCCAATTGTTTTTCGAAGATAAGAATTGACCTTCAACGATTCGCACGTTGGATTATGTATTATTACAACATCGTTTTTTTTCATAGACGCATAATTAACTCCATTACTCGCGTCTGGCGTTAAAATAACTCTCGCTATAAATCGTAAATACTTTAACGCCGATAAAAAAAATCGCGATCGATGAAAGCTGCTAAATTTTCCAAGCAAGCGAGGCGCCGTAATGAATCGTTACAGAACGAAGACGTGTGCTTAGTACACACGCGCGCACGACAAACGCTTGCGAAGAAGATGATGCGTGAGGCGCTTCAAATATACGATGGAGAGTTCGCGAAAGAAGCGTGCACACCGAGGCGGCCAGTGGGTCAAGGTGAGCTTTGCATCATCAATTCGCATCGCCCTGGTTGATTTTCAGCGCCGAAATATAATTTCGAAAAGAAACGTTTGCGCGATAAACAGCCGCTTGACGCATCGTCGCATCGATAAAACGAAGTGACCGCAAACTTCGGCGAAGAGCGGTAAAGCGAGCTCTTTTTTTTCCTTACTTTTTTGCTTTAACGAAAGCGCTTGAAAAAACATTTAACGTTCGACAGATGTATCGGCGCTTTGAGCATCCGCCGCGGTGTTTGCCGCTTCGCTGTGTGCGCGATAAAAAAAGGAGGAACGTTTTTAAAGGAAAAAAGCCTCTGTGAAGTGTAAATGATATCGAAGCTACAATTAAAAGGGCACCCGACACAAAGAGTAAAAGAGTCAATGAAACTTTTTGCAGAGCAGAGGAGAAAAAAACGATCTATTGGAAATAGATATCGGGTGTTGTAGCTTTAATCAAAATTCAAAAGCTAATTGTCAACGCTCTACCTATGCAATCTCCGTCGCTTTTTATTTTAACAGTTTCGTTGATAAGAAATTAGTTATTAGATTTAACTAAATTACGCAGCGACAAATTTTATAGATTTTAAAAAATGTAATAGCAAGTATTTAGATAAATATGAGAGTTTTTCATTTCATTTCTGTAACATCAGGACACGCATTTAGAATACAAGCGCACGATTTTTTCATCAAATTTGAGAGAGATCTGCTGTACAAACATTTTTAAACAATGATAAAAAAGATGCGCAAATCTAATTACGTAGATTTTTTTTTCTATACGGATTACTACTAATTTTTAAACAGATTGGAAAGCCAATTTTTTAAAAAGTGGTTTATAATTACACATAGTACGAATAACCTCTTTATTTTATTTAGTAAAATGAATTTGCATCCTCGAGAACAAAAACAGTTAAATATGCTAAATCTGGCACAAAAAATTCAGCATACCCAAGTAACTATAAAAGTAAAACGACTCGGAGAACAGGTTTGATTATTATCTATTTACGCAATAACATTATTTAAATTCCTCGAATAAAACATTTAAAAAAGCCAAATAAATCTTCTTATTAGTGTGCAAATAGTACGTGCTTCTCAATCCCGCAACATATGCTCGAAATTATTATCGCATCGCGCGGTCCGATCAAAAACCGGAACACCGCGAATCCTCGAAAATGTCGAAGCTCGCAGTAAATATATCAAGCGCGACCTTGACACCGAAACCTCGCGGTTTTTAAGCGAGCAATAACGTGGGAAGAAAAAAAGAATTTCTTTTTCCCGTTCGTAGAGAAATTCTCATTTACCCGGGGAGACCGGAGAGCTAGTGTGTAAAAGATCCCCGCCGCACAAGGGCTATATTTACACGGGACCAACGACCAAAGGACGGCGCGGCGACTGTAGGGGAGGGAGGAGGGTAGGAAAAACGTCAGCGAAGCTTGCGGAGGCTCAAAGAGCGCCGTTTACTCGTAGTCCATCGGACGCCGCGGCTACCGAGGCTCGAATATCAGGCCGCATTTTGGTCACTCTCCTCGGCGCCTCCATTGTTCCTCGCGAGGCGAGGCTTTTAAAGAAGGCCGCGCATCCGATCCACTCCCAGCTATCTATATATCCTTCCCGCCTCCTCGAGGACGGAGCTACTTTCCGCGGAAGGCGCGCTCTCTCTCGTGGATCTTTTACTCGAAGAGCCGCGAGGAGTAATATCTCCCGTTTTCCCCGCTTATCGCGTTTTCCGCCCTGATTTAAATGAACGCGGAAAAAACGCGGCTTTCCGAAAGCCTACCGCCCCGGGAGAGCAATTTTTCCTGACCCAGATATCGCCGGTGGATGACAGAGTGAAAAAGAGGCGGCGACATTGCGTCACGGGCTAAAAGTGTAATAAGCCCCTCGCGAATGAAGCGATTTCAAGTGCAAGTGCGCGAGCAGCGAAAAAACAATAAAAGAGAACCAATCTCCTTTATGGACGGGGGCCCTTCTTCCCCCCCCCCACCCCCCCGCTAGCCTCGTTGTCTCGTCAGCTTTAAGGACGCCTCGCGTGCATGTACGCATTGTTTGCCGCGCGCCTCTCGCGACAATGACTGCGTGAAAATGGCTCTTTATGAGATGACGGGGAATCTCTCTCCGGGAAATGCCGGCATTATGCACATAGCGATGAAAGTCGGAATATGAAGCCGAAGAGAAAGAGAAAAAAGTGCTCTTTTTCATTCGGGACAAGTTTTACTTCGAAAGAGCCACTGCGATTGCAAAGTGATTCTTGGAAGTTTTCACTCTCGTAATGCCGCGCGATTTATGTTGATCTCTACCCCTGAGCTGTTCTATTCGTTTAAAACGATTTTTTTTAAATAAATTATTTTATTAAATTAAAGGCGCGGTCTCGGGGGTAAAAGCTTGCTTGCTTTTTTTTATTTTTTTGTAACGCACGACATTGTGACAACCGGGCTTCTGTCACGTGTGTGAAATGTATACGTAGACTTTTGTAATATTGTCGAAAGTAAAAGTTGAAGCTGTTCCATCCCAATCGAATCTATGCAGTACCTACGCATTTTATCAATCTATTATCGGATCAAAAATTATTGATCACCTTTGCTGTGCGCGCGCGTGGGTGTCATTCACTTTTTAGATAAAATTTGTAAGGTTTAATCAATTTTTTTTTATTATGAGATTACTGAATAAATAAGTAAGTCTTGGCGACAGGTGTGAATGAATCAGGTGAATGAATGAACGAACGAAAGCTTCGTGCTAGTTTTAAAATAGAATAAATAAATCAGTCGCGCTCTAGGTGCTGTGGTTAACATTCATGATGCACATATTTCATTATGCAAAGTGCAATCTTTTTTTTCTGAAATCATTCGAAACTTTAATAAGACGCGCAGGAGACGCAACAGAAGTCATTTTTCAACTCCTCGGATGGTTCATAGAATCCAATGAACGTTTAAAACAATACACGCGGGATATTTTGAGTTTTAACTCGAAATCTCATAATTTATGGACGCATTGCTTGCCTCTCGCGACTACATTGTTTTTACAATGAACTGTCAGCTCCTTCCTTCCAGCTATTTTTATTTCGTTTCCTACTCGCCGAAATTAGAACGTCTACGTACGAAACGGAAAAAGCCCCAAAAGGAGTAACTGTACCGAGAGGCTGACTTGATTCTTAAAAAAGTTTCGACGAACCGCTGGTTAGAGGGATGATCGTCGATCCACAAAATTTCTCTTCGGCACAACAATTTAAGCGATGACGTCATAACACCTTCCCCTCTTGATACGACGAACTACGATGATAAGATCAGCTGTCGTATCGACCTTCGCAATAAAAGGACGTGTTCGATCACGTATCCGTTGTGCGTTAAAACTGTGCGGCGTGAAAACAACTGATGTGTATAAGTGCGTGCACACTTGCTGCTGCGATTGTGTTCGAAGAAGCTCTATAGGATTTTGAAGCACCTAAACTAATGTAATTAGATGAGATTTTGCGATAAAAAAAGAAAATGAAAAAGAAAAAGCGAACAGAGAAAAGCTGAAATAAAGTAACAGTATATACTCACAAGGCGCGGCGCGAAGAAATCAGCGAGGAAAAGGTGCACGCCAGTGTCCAGCTCGGCGAGAGATACGCGTGCTCCGAGTGTTCCACAGCTGGCTCTTCCTCCGACTCCGTCTCTGTCTTGGCGCGACCTATCCCTTTTCTTCCTGCTCGAGTTCCTTGCCCTTTACTCTCTCTCTTTCTCTACCTCTCTAGTTCTCTCCTTCTCTCTCGCAGGCCTCTTCTGCTGCCTCAGGCCGCACCGCCACCGGCGTTGCGCATTGTACAAAGACACCCACACAGCACACACTAGGCCGAGAGGAAGCACCGAATGTCCGCTGCCGAAGACGGAAGGGTCGATGCTCGACCGTACAGCTACGCGTCCGGTGGCTCTTTCTTCTTGGTTCCGCTACGCGACTCCGAACTGCATGTGTATCACACGCACGTGCTCGTCCACCGCGCGCGCACACGCACGCACACACTCGCGCGCGGGGGGCCAAGGCACCGGCGCGGCCAGCCGCGATTCCACCACCGTAGCGTCGACGAGCAAAAAACGTCCGCTGGCGCGTCTCACCGCACGTGCCTACGCGGCCGAGGGTGCACTTGACACTCGGCCGAATTGACACATCGCGCGGAGGCGCCAGGCCCAGCGACCGTCCCCTCCTCTATCTCTCTCTCTTTCCTCGTCTGGCGCTTCGCCCTGCGATTCCCCCGGCGCGAGGTATATTTTACACTGCAACGGCGTCGATGTATACGTGTGTGTACGGTGCCGTCGTGCACACGGAGGCGGGGTGACTCCGGAGGATCGACCGGGACGGGATAGTCGGCGGCGGCTGCGTGTATACTGGGAGGCTATGCCGGCGGAGGAGAGGCTGTATTATATATACGCGAGCACGCGGGACTCTGTGCGCGGAGCCTCGGACAGTCGGGCGCCGAGTGCAGCAACAGTTGCCCTCCGTCGCGCTTTCTTTCGCTCGCGCGCGCGCCGCCGCGCCGCGCCGTGACGTCCGTTATTACGCGCGAATACAGGCGCCACCTACCTATAGCGACGAACTCGCTCCCTCGAGTTTTTCGCCTCTCGAAACTTTTTTTATCGAGTTACCCTTTCACGGCAGTTCGTTCGTTTTCGTTCGACTTCTTTTTTTGTAATTAAGGGAAAAGATCTTTTCAGAATACACTTCATTTATTTTATGGTAACGATGGATAGGTTCCTGTAATTTGTAAAAGGTACAAGTGGGAGTGTCTTTTTCGGAGCTAATCCCAAGGGAGTAATTGGGGGATAGAGCAGTAAAAGACAGTCGCGATCCCGCACAGGTGTGTATTCTAATCGTAAATTCCCATTTTTTTGCGCCGTATTATAAGTTTCTTTTATTGTTTCTCCGTAGATTTAACCAGTTAAAATGTAATGGCTTTAGCTATAACGTACATACTCCCAAACTCTAACTAGATCAAACCAGTATAGTGAAAAAAAAAATATATAGACAAGTCTAACTCTTTTATACTCGCAACAATGCAGTACAATTCCTTAGTCGGCAATTGTACGTATAAAAAAAGTTGTTTTTCGAAACAGTCCTTCTGGTCATCATTGGATTCACCTTTGGTGCGGTATTTTGTATACATGACCTTAGTAATCTTTTGCGGCATTTCGGCTTATGTTACAGAATGAAGATAGAACCGCGGCTAGATTTAGTAAGCACACACGCGGCAATCTATTTCTGCATTTATAATTATTTTATGCTCTAAAATAAGCGGCCGTTCTATATTATATGATTAATTAGTTGACATCATTCAAAATCAGCTTTGCTTTCTTTTTTTAAACGACGATTTTTAAAGAAATTTCGTAAAACTAAGTTTGCAGCTAAAAATAACGATCTACCTAAACACGCGTATCATCGAAAGTAAGTCATAAAAGTAGATTGTATATTTATAGTCCGTAAAGTAGTCTCGCGTCTTTAAAAAGTTGCTCTACGCACTCTCATCGGCTGGAGCGGCGAACAGCCGCCTCTCCCCTTATTACCCTATGTGCGTCGGACGCGGTCGTATCACCTCCACTGCGGGAAAGAGTCACGCGCGGCGGCGGCCTGTGGCCAGTGGCGCGAAATGGATTTCCGATGTGCGCGCGCGACGTCGGCCGCGTCAGTGTGTGCGCGGACGCGACTCTCGTTCGTTGCTCCTTTTTCGGAGGAGCCGAGGCGACGCGCCGCGTTTTTCGCGCCTCCTCCTTTCGATCGCTTTTATTGCGCCTCGCCGTTCAAACTTTGATGTCACTCTAGCCGTGGATCGGAGCTGCGTACCCCGGTGGTGCACTGGAAAACATGGCATCACTCAGCGGCTTCGTCGACTTCTTCCAGAAGGGCAAGGTACGTGTCGACCTTTCGTCGCCCACATACACGCTTCAATCCGAGGGCCCCACCATAACCTTCGCTTTCGTTTATCGACCTTCGAGCGCTTCTTATTTACGCTGCTCATATGTTACGAGTTTGGCAGCAACCTATTTTTCAATTTTTTTTGTTTGTTGCAGACTTTCCGTCCCAAGAAGAAAATCACTCATGGAACGATGAGGTACTCGTTGTACAAACAAGCGCAAGCTTCCCTTAATTCGGGGATTAACTTGAGAGGGGCTGTCAAGTTGCCACCAGGAGAAGATTTGAGCGACTGGATCGCAGTTCACGGTATTATTATGCACTACTGCGTTAATTTTAGAATTTCAGACATTCTTCCATTAAATTACTGTCAGCTGGATTCATACATACATTACATAACTTGGATGGTCTTATTTAACTTTGTTACATAGATGTAATGTTGGAAAAATTCTGTCTTTTAAATATCTATATAAGGTTACTACCCAAACTTTTAATTTCATATTGGAGTAAAACCACTAAATAGTATTTTTTCACATTGATAACTCCTAAAAAGTTTTCCTTATCTTAATGAGATATTATTTAAAATTAATGATTCTATCTATCTTCTTGTTTGTAATATGTAGAGGTTTGATAATAGCTAAATGTTTTTTTATATCTTTTAATTTATCATTCATGTTTGCAGTTGTGGATTTTTTTAATAGAATTAATCTCATTTATGGCACAATATCTGAGTATTGTGACTCAACTTCCTGTCCAACAATGAGTGGTGGAGCCCGCTTTGAATACTTATGGGCAGACGGGGATAAGTATAAGAAACCAACAGCACTACCAGCTCCACAATATGTTTCTTTGCTGATGGATTGGATTGAATTGCAAATAAACAATGAATCCCTTTTTCCAGTATCAACAGGTAATTTTTCTTTAATTTCTTATGTTGAAAATATACAGTTTACTTAGTTTTCTTTTGATTTGATAATCTGATCATTTTCTATTTTTTTCTATCTTTTATTTCAGATGTACCGTTTCCTAAATCTTTCATACCATTGTGCCGAAAAATTTTAACCAGATTGTTTCGAGTATTTGTACATGTATACATACATCACTTTGATCGGATTGTTGCAATTGGAGCTGTAAGATATCTTATTTATTAACAATTGAGTAGTAACAAATAAATTCAATTTATTTACTTTTTAGGAGGCTCATGTGAATACATGTTATAAGCATTTTTACTATTTTATAACCGAATTCGATTTGATAAATCGAAAGGAATTGGAACCCTTAGCTGAAATGACTGTAAAAATTTGTAAAGATGCAGTACCTTCTAGACAATCAACAGATTCTGATAGTCTTCATGGAAGATAGTTCTTCAACAGAAATTCGATATATTAAGAACTCATCTTTACAATACAACAATAGATAGGATTATAATATGCTTGTGCATTGAATCTCTTTAAATTAGTTTTGTACATATAGATAAGTATTTTAGTTTTACTCATCATCACAGATGCAAACAACTATAGGAATTGTACTTTCAATTTAGTCATTTTATCAAAGTCTCATTCAATAACTGGCTGATATTTATTATACAAATTTGACAATAGATATTTACAAGTTTTTGATATATTAGATTTTTTGATCCATATATTATAAACGTAACATTTAAGAATTGTTTTTAAGTAAATATTCTAGTCAGTATTAAATCAAAACTTGATATTAATTTTACTTAATTTTCAAAATTTATATAATCTTTTAAATATTTACAATTTTCATGAAGAACTAAAAGTAAATGTAAAAAATTATTTGAAAGTGTTCAAATGCAACAAGAAGGACGTTTTGTACTAGACCAGTGCGTTGGCTTCTTGGCTTACCAATAAGGCACCAATGGTTCCATCAAAGATACCTTCCATCAAGGTGTTCTGGCTGTTAATGAATGGTATAGAGAATGCAGAAAACTTTGTGCAGGCAAGAGAAGATTCCTCTCCCCCTACCAGTAACAAGACAATTACATTTACACACCAGAAGTATATCAACACAAAATTTTATTCAAAAAAATTGTATCGGATGATTTTATGTACCAAATGCTACATTAATTTTTTATTTGTCATTTTAATGTGGCAATGATTCTTTAATGTGCATATTGTTACTGAAGAAATTAATTTTATAATCAAGAATTATAATGTTTTATTTAATTGGTGGAGGTTGAAATCTGTTTTATTGTATTCGAAATTATTTACAACAATAATAACAGTGAAAAAAATTTACGTTTTTTTATTTTGAATTGGATTCATGAATACATTTCCTTGTCAACATTTTAGGGACATTTTTTAAAGATATTTAACAAATGATACTTCATAAGTTGAATCAATTAAAGTGATCCAAATTACTATATTCCTGACATGAGTGATTTCACCAATTATTTGTTAATAAATTAATTTACTACATAAATGATTTGGCTTTCAATCTTTATGTCATTTATCAATTGAATTCTATAACAAATAATGACTTGAATTGGTTTTTTATGTTTAAAGTCTCAGCCAATACATGGCACCTCTGATCTGGTTATAATCTGTCAAATTTTCAACTGGACCAACTGCAGCAACAACTGGACAACGATCATAAATGTATTTCATTCCTACATCTTGAAGAGTTTTAGCCGTAATACTCTAAAAAAATGGGATTTTGTTAATAAAAATATCTTATTAAATTAATGAATGAATAAACATACCTCTATTCTAGCTTCAAGCTCATGAAGAGGAATCCTACGATCGTAGCAGAGCATTTGCCTTCCAATGTCTTCACAGACAGCAGTAGTACCATCTAATTGTAAAAGCATATTCGTTTTCAGGATATTTTTTGCCCGATTAACTTCTTTCTCTGTGACTGATGTGCACAACCTCATCCACTCTTGCTGAACATTCCAAACCATGTCTTCAATTTGTAAAGGTTCACAAACAAAGTATATTCCCCACAGTCCAGTATCCTATAGTAAAATTAAAAATGGTTTTTAGAACTTTTGTTCTTTTATAACTTAAATTTTTGAAAATTTTATTACTACCTTATAGCACGTGTTAAAGCTTTGATAGCTGTGGCATAGTTCTCCAGATGCAGCTATTCTGGCCAAAGTAGTTGCGTTATTGGCGCCGCCACCCTGGCTACGGTCCCAAGCACCCATTAAAGTATTAGCGACCATAAGGGGGATATTGTCAGCATCTGTCCATCCAGCACCTATTAAAATAATTGTACAATATTTTACAGTTTCCGTCATTACAATAAATTTTCTTTTGCATTTCTTATTTACCTTCAACTGCAAGGGCAACATGAGCTAAAGGAATTGAGTCATCTCGAACTCGAATTTCTGAACCAGTGTATCGGCATGGTAAATTGAGCTCAGCGATCTGATCATATGCTGGTCCAGTCATCTTGCCAAAGTGTTGTTCAGCTAAATCAACAAGTTGATTGTGATCAACACCACCAGCTCCAGCAAGAACAAACCTTTATAACATAATTTCATTTTATAAACAGTATAATAATTCATTTCTTTATTCATATTCATATTCAATTAAAAAAAATTAAACTACATTTCATTGAGATATTTACTAATAGTAAAAATCATTTAAAATGAAGTTTGTACCTGGGTGGGCCATAATTATTCTTAACATAGTTAAGCAGATCCTTTTTGGAAATTGACTTGATGTTTTCAGTAGGGCCAAGGATTGTTCTGCCTAATGGAGTTCCTTGATAAGCAATTGAATGCAAGTGATCAAAAACTACTTCTTGTAAGTTTGTTTCTACTTCCTGCATTTCTCGTAAAATAACACCTCGTTCCCTCTCAATTTCGCTTTCTCCTAACTTGGAATTTTGAATGATATCACTCAGTATTTCCACAGCTTTAGGAACATCTTGCTTCAGACACTTGGCATAGAAGACAGTTTGTTCCCGACTTGTATAAGCATTCAAATGAGCACCCATGTTTTCAATTTCCAGTTCAAGATCAGTTTGTGATCGCTTTGCAGTGCCCTAAAAACAAAGATATATTTTAATGTAGTCCCATTGTGCAAATATATTTTAAATTATTATACTTTAAAATTTTAATTTAAGATCTAATGTTCCTCAACATGATTTGTAAATACCTTAAAAGCCATGTGCTCCATAAAATGAGCAACTCCATTATTTTCATCGGTTTCATATCGACTACCAGCATCGATCCAAAGTCCAACAGTAGCTGTTGCTGCTCCACTGTCTTCACTGGCTACTCGCATACCATTATTCAATGTTGAAGTTTTGGTTGGAGGCTGGTTAATTAGTGCCTGCTGAAGAGATGGAGCAGCAGTTGATCTCCACTGCTTAGAAAGCTAAAAGTAATTTTATATTTTTATTTACATTTAGATGGTGTTCACTAGTAACTTTTATTTATCACAAGATAAAATTGTACAATAAAAAATCGATTCTGCTTCTTCTTCGAGGTTATAAAGCAGTCTATTGAACAAAAATAAACGTACTTTTAACGCAAAAATTTCGTAAAATTTTGCTAAAAAACGAAAATATGAAGAAACAAGTGCGCAGTATTAAAAATAACACTTAACTACGCCAATAATTTATAAAAATCAAGGAAATATCGTCATATTACGTAAGGAATGCACCGTCAAAGGTACTTATCTATGGCGCATATATCAGTGTACATCCTGCGAGTCTATGCGAAAACGTTTGCGGGAAAAAAAGGTGGCATTAGAGCACAAAATGTCATTTCTCTCACCTTGTAAAGATCATTTTTCTTGGCGTGCTTCAGCAGAGCTGAATTTATCCTTAGCAGACGAGTCGCCATTTTTACAGTAGAGAAGTCAGCCACCACCACACGCCGTCAGACCGCGATCGCACACGCGCTCGAGTGAGCTGTGTGAAGTCTGACACTCTATGGGTGGGTATTCTCTAACATCTATGCTTTAACTTTCTACCACTTGTATCAAGCTCCGTGAACTTAGCACCTACTATATATCAATAAATATTATCAGAGTTCAAATGCGTTGGCGTTAAATTTGCTCGTCTCTCATTTCCAACAAATTACAAGCAATGATTTGATATATTATAAGTTCCTTAAAGGTAATTATTTTCGGAATAAATGCGGTTTAAAAATTTCTTTTTCAACTGACTTCATTTTGAGTTTACTCGAAAACGAGGAGACGAACAAATTTAACACGAATTTGAAACAAGCATTGAAAAATCTATTGATTGGTGTATATTTATTGATATATTATATGTATAGATGTGAGGTGATCATTTGCGAGTTACAGTATTCGTTGGCAATCGCGATTCGCGGCAATAAGCCTCCGTATGGCGGTCGCGCATTTCTTCCGCGCGCCGGCGCCGCGGCGCGACTCTCGCGCTTCCGCAACGCGCGCTTATGTATATATTGTATATCGGACCAACGAACGTATGCCCCGCGACACAACGCAGGGCAAAAGTAGAGGAGCCCGCGCGCTTCGCGAACGCTCATCCCGAGGTCCCGAGGATCGCACAGGCAAGCCGCAGCCGAAGGTCGTCACGAGGAAGCTCCGAAAAAGCGGCCCCCGCACCTCGAGAGCCGTACAGCGGCGTATTGTACGCTGGAGGGACCGCGGATACCCGGAGCCGCGACCACGATAACGGAGGCGAGTGCGCAGCGAGTGGTACAAGGCAGCCGCGACCGGCGCCCCGAGTGCCGCCAGCCACGAGGTTAGGCGCGCGCGCCCCGTCTTCCCCGCTTCCCGAGGCCATCCGAGCCCCCGCCGTCATGTTCCGCACCAAGAAGGACGTCGATCACCACGTGCAGGAGATCTTCCGCAAGCTGCAGAGCGAGAACGAGGTGAGCGCGTCCCATTGCCGTCCCCACCCCGCTCTTTCCGTTTGCGCGCCCTCGGGAGTCCGCCTTTTCAAACGTGGACGAACAGTCATCGCGTATCGTGGCCAAGTTCTCCGTTGCCTAATCCCATTTTCTTGGCTAATCGGAGAGACTTGAAATGCCAAAGGATGGGGAGCTTTAGGGCTACTGGCTAACTTGCTTTTAACTTTGCAGAGAACTCTTCGATGCTACAAAATAGCCGAGCTGTATTATCACGTTGGTGATTATGAATCCGCCAGACGCTACCTCTCACGCTACGTGGAAGTTCGTAAAGAAGCAAAAGCTCACAAGCTTATGGGACAAGTACTCGAGGCTCTGAACCAAAAGGAAGCAGCTCTCGTTCAGTATAAATATGCTTTTGAACTCGATGCTAGACAAAAAGATTTGATTTTAAAAGGTAAATAATTATTTAATCTTGGTTCGATTCAGTACTTGATCGTTCAACTATATTTTATCCAATTTTTTTTTGTTCTAGTGTGTGAACTCATGGCTGATCCAGAAGTAGGAATTGATGTTAATCGTGCAAAGTATTGGACAGAGCGAGCTGACCAACATTTTCCAAGACACAAAGTAGTTTTTGAATTAAAAGAAAAAATTTTGTCAATAGAACGACCAACTAATAGTGAAGAAGACCTTGAAAAACTTATAACAGGTAATAAAGATTTAGTTCTCTATTTTCGCGGTATTTTTAACACTATTATATTATATAAATTTTTTACTATGAGGTTGCATTATATTGTTTTAAAAAAGAATTTTTTTCTATTTTAGCTGAATTAACTGCTAGACCAACAGATGTACAACTTAGGGTTAAACTTCTGAAGCATTACATGGAAAAGAATAAATTTGATGACGCTTATAAACATGCAGTTGAAATTGAAATGACAAACATTCATAGGGACAGTCTGCTTTGGTATCAAGCGTTATGTGACTTATTTTTAAAATGTAAAAATAGCAGACAATTGAATTGGTCCTTTTGGATATCATATATTTCATCTTTAGAACGGTATGCTGCTTTGTCGCTTAAAGAACAGGGAAATGTTGTCAATAAAACTTCAGAAGCTATTCAAGCAGTTTATAAGTAGGTTACAAACTTCTTAAAATGAGAAAGAATATATTACAATTTATTAACTGAACAATATGTTTAATTGCAGCTTTGATCAACATTTATTTGAAGCAAAAGGCCAGAGTTTTTCAAGCTATCCTTCCCTCACAGAAAGCATATTTGTGCACATGTGGGGCCAGTTACATTTTCACATGGCCTGTCTCTTGCTGGTAGATACAAAACGAGAACAAAGCAGTTGGAGCGAGGCTGGTAGATTATGTGCTCCTCTATTATTAACTGCAATGCATGTGAAACCGATTGATCTCACACCTTCTTGGGTAACACACCTAGATAGTTCAATGAAAAATCAGCTTCAATTATGGCATCGTGATGGAAATTATCGGTGCAGTCAAGCTGGTAAGATGAAAATGATCTTTTATGTACTAATATGTATAATTCTAGAAAATTGTAAATTTAATTTGGTTACTTATTGTAGCTCACGTTCTTCATGATTATGCAAGGGGGAATCAGAAAAAGCTCATAGCAAATATTGAAAAATTTTGTACTGGTTCATGGAGAGAACGACTATATCAGGTAATTAAAAAATTTAGCAAAGTTTTAAATCAAAACATACTTTAAATAAATTTCTATAAATATAAATAAATATTTATTTTTCAGAGAATTTTTGTTGGCAAAATATACCAAAAAATTAGAACATCATATTTTACAAATAACAATGCAATAAATCCACCATTCCGACTTATCTCTCATAATGAGTTGAAACGATACGATAAAGGTAAAGATAACTTGCTCACACTACATTTCTTATCTCTTTTATGATATAGAAAAAAATATTTACACCTTATCATTTATTTGATTTTTTGTGAAATCAAAAGTAGTTTTTATTTTACATTATTTTAAATTGTATTTTAATACTTTTACTGAGACACAAACCATTCATGTCTCATTCTATGTCAAAATAATCTTGAGCCATATATAGCATTTAACAGAAGAAGTTAAATTTTTTATATTTTTTTTTCTTTCTATTACAATAAATTTTTTAAATTTAATACGTAATTATTAATTATTTTCAGTTGCCGAAGAAGTGTGGCCGTACTCTTTACATCATCAGATTTGGCCTGCTATTAAAAATCGAAGTAATAATGTCGGCGGACCACAAGCGAGTAAAACCGAAGGTCCTGAGCCAAATTTATCCTCGCATCTATTTCCACAATTGCAATTTTCCGTGTACAATCTCAATCAAGCATCGCCAATAACGCTTTGTCGTCTCGATATTGATGCTTTCTTAAATGCTGCAGGTATTATTTTGATTGAATTTCAAATTTATTCAAGTTTTGTTTAAATGCTTATCAATAAATACATTTTCTAGCATTATGTGCTTCTGCTGTCGTTGAAGAGCAGCAACGAAACAATCTTTTGAATCCTGATAGATTACCAACATTGCCAGCAGACTTGACAAATCCTTTGTGTACTCAAGAACAAGAAAAATGGTAAGCTTATTAAATGAAAACTCATTTGAAAATTTTTAAAACTAGATTCAATAAAAATACAAATTAAATATTTTATTAATTTAGGTGGTCAGCAGCATACAAAATGTACCGCAAAGAAGCATTAGATGATATGTTCGACACTAGGCAAAGTTTACAACGGGGTTTAGAAGTCGTACGTTGCATTGGCAATCATGGCTTACATCCTAATATTTTAGTACATCTTGCTCGAATATTCAGTTACAGAGTAAGTATATAAAATGTTAATTTAAATCTTTATTCAAGAATAAAAGAAATTTAGAAATAAATTAAATATTAATTTATTTACTTTAAGGCCAAACAATTAAGAGTAAAAGATCCTGAAAGTGGCGACATTCCTGTTCTGGAGGCTCGTGCTGAATTGTACTGGTCAGCTGTTATACCTCTACTTGAGAAACTAAAAAATAGTCAAACTATTCGGACTTCGCAAATTAAATTATTTTCTTACATTGGGTAAGCAAAGATAGTACAATAGTTAGCTAATAGTAAGTTAGAAAGTGTAGTAAATTGAATATTTGTAATTGTGTGAATGTATTTACAGGCGTGAAATGAACAACATGGATATTACGCAAGCAATAGAAGAAGGAAAATTATTAATGGCTCAGAAACTTGTGAGAGACAAATTGTATGAACAAGCTATTGACGCTTTACAGGCGTTAAGATGTCCAGAAGCGTCGTTCGAACAGGGCAAGGTAATATTAAATACGTTCAAATTTTAAGATAAGATAATGAAAATAATATGTTCTTTATATTCATTAAACAATTTTTATTTAGATTTATTATAAATTGGCGGATGAAACAATAAATTCATCACCAAAGGAAAGCGTTACTTCGGAAATGAGATCTCAACACGTTATTATTTTATCTAAAGCAAGAAACTGTTTTTACCTCACTTTGGATCGACTGCGGAGTCCAGAAGCCGATCCAAAACATCCTTTGAATGCCGAGCTTTGTACTTATATTACCAAAGTCGAAAATGAACTTAAAAGGATTGATCCGGATACAGTTCATGCCGATCGTAAATATATTTTCGTTTTTATATGAAGATTCCCCAAATATGATTATTTTTTGTTTATTAATTTTGCGGTTGACCTTCACTTTTTTTGTAAATTTAAATAGCATATTTTATTATTACTAATTGAATTTTTCGATAAAAAAAATCTTCTAGGTAATCGGAACGATTGTGATGAAGTCTCTGAAGAAAGTTACTCATCTGCTCACAGCGATGAACACCCAATAGTTAACAATTCCTTGTCTTTAATAAATAATTCCATGCAAACGCCGATAAGAAATGCTAGGCGAACACCGAGACAATCTAGCACACCTCGTCAGGGTCAAGATATGTTAGACATATCTCGAAATCGCAATGTAAATATAATTATATATTAAAAATTGATACTACATTATTTTCAATGGTTTTAATTGATTAATTTTTACGAATTGCAGGAAGCTCGTCCAAGTCCTGAAAGACTGGATGCTCAAATCCGTCAACTTGCTCACTCTATTGAGATGCTTGTAGAGGAATATCGCGTCAATCATAAAACTATGATTTCAAAACTTGATGAATTGATTAAAGTATCAGCGCGCAAAGACACGCAGAAGCCTCGTCCACAACCCCCTGTCAGTAATCACAATCTTGAGGACGAATTGTATGCTTACAGTGAAGAAGATTACAGGTAATAAGAAATAAAATTTACGTAAAATTGAAGACTTCTACGAGACAAGGTAGTGACAATAAATTTTCTTTCAGAGACTACAATAGTTTCAGTAACCCATCTTTAGCGACTCCCGCAGCCAGTCGAACAAGTATACCGCAAAATCTGTTCGCTGCCGCACGTCATCCTTATTCGCCGCTGATGTATCCATCACCAGCAGCTCTTCAGAGCTATTATCAGGGCCCAGCGGCTCACTTGCCATTTGCTGACCCGGCAGCTGTCGCCAGTCAAGCATTGCCGGGAATTTATCCGCCTGGACTTTATCCTCCGTCCTCGCTTTATCGCAGTGGGCTAGAGCAGCCGATGACCTCAATGCAACAGCTGACGGAGAGTTCGTTCTTTGCCGGTCGAATGGACCTTCCATTGCTGACACAGCAACCACAACTCACCCAACAGCTCAGCCAATTCCAACTCAGTGATACTACGAAACCCGAATTGAAGACTGCTAGCGGCTTTGGCATAATAAATGAATCTGAGACTGCACAAGTACCGAAGGACGCAGTGGCTACCGTACCAGTCACGAGTAAAGTGCCACCTGTTAATGTCGTAATCACAACATCCGACACTCTACCGACGACAGCTCCTACTGTGCAGCCAACCCTCAGTGTAACCATTCCAGCGCAACATAGACTCGGGGTTACCCAGTCTCAAGATCCTAATGCGCCTCACAACTACCAGATCTCCATGCCAAGTCAGCCGACCATTCCAACCACCGTAAACCTGCCACCTCTTTCTGCCACAATGACAATCACATCGCCTCATAGCAAATCAAACAGTAAGCTATCTATTATTGTTGCCATAAAATTTTCTGTAAAATCTAGCTAATTATTTAAATCTTTTTTAGTGGCAGACAATCAAAATTCGAGTGTCTTGTCAACGGGCTCGCGGCACAGCAGCTCGGATGTAACAGAAGTGGAGCACGATCCTATTCCAGACTTCGCTCCGATAATCCCACTGCCGGATGAGGTTCCAGTAACTACTGGCGAAGAGAACGAGGAAGAGCTGTTTTGCGCGCGAGCCAAGCTCTTCCGTTTCGCAGATAAAGAGTGGAAGGAGAGAGGTATCGGCAATGTCAAACTGCTGCGGAATGCCGAGGGTAAAATCCGCCTACTAATGCGTCGCGAACAAGTGCATAAGATATGCGCTAATCACATGCTTCGTAAGGATATGGAACTCTCTCCCATGCCCAACAATGACAAAGCATACATGTGGGTGGCAAATGATTTCGCCGACGAGGAGCTCAAGCTCGAGAAGCTTTGCATCAGGTTCAAGACCGCTGAAGAGGCAGCCAATTTTAAACATCACTTCGAGAAGGCCAGAGATGGTTTGCCTGAAAGCACTAACAAAGCGGTGGCAAACGTCAAGGCTACTGCTAGGTATACATTTTAATAATACTATTTATTATATTCAATCAAATAAAATTGTATTTACACTTGAATTAATATTTCAGTACGGAGATAAGTACAATAAAGCCAGCTACAAAAGCAGACCAAGGTACCAATAAACCTGTTGAAAAGGTAGGGGGTTTTTCCTTCACAGCATCGCCCATAATACAGAAGCCTGCATCTTCGGAAACATCTGTAACGCCGCAAAAGAAACCTGATGAGCAACCGAAGCCCAGTCCATTCGCTTCATTTTCTTTTGTCAAAACTACAGACAGTAGTGCAACCAAACCAGCTTCTGGCTCTCTGTTCAATTTTGGCAACTTTTCCACTACTACAAACACTCAAACACCAATATTTAGCCAAGATGGTAAAATAAAACAAAATTTGGTTACCTATAACATATGTAACTTTATTTATAAAATTACATGATTTACAGCTGCAAAGACTGTGCTGATGCGCCCTCAAGCTCTGGAAGTTACTAAAGTAGGAGATAATGAAATTGTTATAACGGAGCAAAACGTTTATCTTATGCACTTTACCAGTAACACTAAAATTTGGAACGAAAAAGGCAATGGTGTACTGAAAGTATGTTAAAAATTTCATTTTCAAAGGAAACTTAATATGAAATAATAATTTGTAATTGTAAATTAAAATTTATTTTTTTATAAAGGTTCTTTCGGATAAAGTGACTGGAACTACTCGCTTCTTGATGAATAAAGAAGATAATTCTCAAAATATTCTTAATCAATTTATAACTTCATCTGTTGTCCTGAATTTGAAATCTGATACAGTGAACTGGACTATCCCGGGTGACAAAAATACATCTGATTCGTATTTAGCTAGATTCAAGAATCATGAACAGGTATAATTTATTTGTAAAAATGTTGTAATAATTGAAAAAGAAATGTTTTAAAAAATTAATGTTTTAATTTTCAGGCCGCTGCTTTTCAAAAGACTGTCAATTCTCATTTACAAAAATCCACTAGCAAACCAATTAGTAATTCAGTCTCGACTGCACAAAAACCGCTTTCAGAATTATTTAAACCTGCTCCTGGTTCATGGGAATGTAAAGATTGCTACACTCGTAACAATGCTGCAGCTGTGAATTGTATATCTTGTCAGGCACCTTCATCAGCCTCTGCTCCACCAGCCTCTGCTCCACCAGCTTCTGCTCCACCAGCTAGACCCACAATTCAGTCTGTCAGTAAAAATTTGTTCGATCAATTTAAACCACCAGCAGGTATTTTAGTTTTTTATTCTGTTATAGCATAAATAATCATTATTTGATATAACTAAACATTTTATTAAACATTTTTAGGTTCATGGGAATGCAAGGACTGTTATACCCGCAATAATTCAACCTCATCGATATGCGTCGCGTGTCAAGCTTTAGCTCCATCAACGGATAAGCCGGCCGTTATTTCGGCACCTACTGTTAACAAACCTCTTTCAGAGTTATTCAAATCGGCACCTGGTTCTTGGGAGTGTAAACAGTGTTATGTTTTGAATAGCCAGTCGAATCAGTATTGTGCAGCTTGCGATGCTTCAAAGGATCCTTCCATGCCTCCTAAACCCAAGACTACTGGCGGTTTCCTCATTAACTCACAAACACCCGACACTAAGTGTAGTTTTACTTTTGGTATACCTCAGGTATATTTGAAATTATTAAAATATTATTACTTTTATTAATTTTTTTGATAATTTAATTTGTACGATTTACGTTTTTTACAGAATGCCCAGCCAGCAGCAAATAAAGAATCTGGTTTCACTTTCAATCTCTCCAAGCCTAGTGAAAAAGCAGTATCTTCGCCTATCTCCATTTTCGGTGGTAATAAAACTGCTGGTTCTGGCACTACAGGTTTCTTATTTGGTACACAACCACCTCCAAGTACACCGCCAAAAGGAGACGGTGGTCCTTACACTTTCGGTTCTCCTGGCAAATCATTCGACTTCCAATTTCAAGGCAAATCGCCACCAGTTAAATCGCCTGAGAAAGCAGAAACCAGTGATGATGATGTAGTTGAGGAAGCCGACGATGTTTATTTCCCACCTGTCATTCCACTCCCTGATAAGGTTGACGTTAAGACAGGCGAAGAGAATGAAGATGTGTTGTACAGTCACAGAGCTAAGCTCTTCAAATTTGATGCTGCTACAAAAGAGTGGAAAGAACGTGGTCTTGGGGATATCAAGCTTTTACGACATATGGAAACCAAAAAGCTAAGGATGGTAATGAGGCGAGATCAGGTTTTAAAATTGTGCTTGAATCATGCTGTTACATCTGCACTGGAAATCACTTCGAAGGATAATAAAACGTGGATGTGGTCTGCGGCTGATTACAGTGAAGGTGAAATAGAATATATGCAGTTTGCTTGTCGGTTTAAGACACCTGAGGTCGCCGAAGAGTTTAAACAGGCAGTCGACGACGCTTGCAAATCCATGGGTTCTGAAACTACCACAAAACATTCGGTCAGTACAACTGCACCCAGCAAAAAGGAAACAAAAGAGCCATCAAAAGATTCGTCGTCGGACGTCGAGATTGTGTACGAGGTCAAAGTAACACCAGAAGAAAAAGCTGCAGCGCAGAAGCTTCAGTTACCCGAAAACTTCTATTCTTACAAGTATAAACCTGATTGTCCTGGTTGTATTGGCTGCCGGGAAACGGACGAACCTCTTTTTAAAACTGATGCAGCCAAAGAAACACCTAAACAAAGTCAAACCGCTGCCCAACCAGTTTTCAGCTTTGGCAAAACCACCCCGGCCTTCGGAACAAACAAACCTTTATTCGAAAATGGTAATGCCAGTAAATCAACAACAGGCTTCGTATTTGGAGGTCAGATGTCATTCGGCACTCCTACGACCAATTCTCAAGATACTGGGCTTGAAAATCTGAAAATCTGTAATCCAGCAAGCAAAACTCAAACTTCGGCAACGGCAGTAACGACCACCTCTGCACCGACCAATATATTCGGTTTTGGAGCTGCATCTAATGCAGTTAAGCCATTGTTTGGAGGCGCCAGCACTACCACCAACGCTTCAGCTACTCCTGTATTCGGAGCTCCATCCTTCTCGGCACCTACAACGACTGCCACAACAGAAACTCCGAAAAACATCTTTAGCGGCAGCAAGTCCTCATTTGGAACATCAGTTTTCGGCGAGTCTAAGCCTCTGTTTGGCGAACCCAAGCTCAATGTTAGCGAGACTAAGACCACCACCACTCCGACTAATATCTTTAGCAGCCCTAAGCTGCAAACGAACAATATTTTTGGTGGTAGTACGAATACAACTGCGACGACGGCGTCGACTGCCAACATTTTTTCAGCCCCTGCTAACACAACCAATATATTCGGTGGTAAACCTTCTACCACTAGTGCTCCTTCCGGTAGTATTTTCGGGGGTACAGTGAGCTCTGGTACTATGTTTGGAGGTTCGGCAAGTATTGTTGCTATGACCACGTCTGCCTCAAATTCCACTACTGTTAAACCATTATTCGGCACTCCAACCACATCGGTCACTACTACCACCACATCCTTGTTCGGCTCCACAACCACACCAGCTGCTACTACCCCCAACTCTATATTTGGTTCTACGACACCACTATTCGGAGATCGTTCCAGTAATCCACCAAGTTTCGGATCGATTGCAACGCAGAGCCCGCAGCTAGGTTTGTATTAAACTAGTTTTTTTTCTCTATTTTTTCCATTCTCGGACAACTGCTAATAAAAAAATGTTACAGCAACTTTTGGTAACGCTAATCCATCGACTACCGCTGTTACTCCGAGCAGTACCACGAACCTGTTCTCGTCTACGTCGAGCTTTGACAACAGCACTACTAGCTCTACGACCAGTCTGTTCAACACCCCACAAGCACGTTCCGGCAATCTCTTCGGTGCAAAGAGTACTGACGATACCACGAAGAAAGAAGGCGTAAGCTTTTTACCCACTGAAAATTCATTATCATTCTCCGCCCTTGCTGCACAAACCAGTGCTACTCAGCAGCCAGCGTTCAAAGCAGGTAAGTTTCTCCAAATTACTTTTTATATAACGATAGTATGTTCGGAATTTGAGACCGGGGCAATTTTTTTTCAGATCCAAACTTTACATTTGACGGAGCCGGAACATCGGTGTTTGGAGCCAAAGCAACTTCAAACGCCGCAACAAAAAAGACCCCATCTAAATCACCCAATGCAAAGAAGGCTAACGAGGACGATGAAGAGGGAGAAGATGAAAATGAAAATGGCGATGACCACGATCCTTACTTCGAACCTATCATTCCATTGCCCGATGCTATTGAGGTTCGAACAGGAGAAGAAGATGAAGAGAAAGGTAAAAGACAGTAATTGTTAATTTATGTATAAGGTTGTTAGATAAGTAAAATCTTTAAGTAACAAAGATTTATTTTTTTTCGTATATAGTATTTTGCCAACGCGCTAAACTCTACAGATATGATCAGAAAACGAAAGAGTGGAAGGAGCGAGGTACAGGTGAGATGAAGTTGTTGTACCACGCGGAGCACAGTAGCTACCGGCTGCTGTTGCGCCGTGAACAGGTGCACAAGGTTGTGTGCAATTTGCTGCTGACGCCGGATATCGAGTTCCGAGAACTCAATTCGTCGGACCGGGCTTGGATGTGGGCTGGCATGAATTATGCTGAGCCCGAGAATCCGGAGATCGAGCAGTTGGCCGTAAGATTCAAGTCGCCTGAGCTCGCTAAGCAATTCAAGGAGGCGGTGGACAAGGCGCAGCGCGTGCTGGCTGAGCGACAGAACCAAGGTAGCGAAGTGCATTAAAGTGAGATCAAAATATGAGAGTGAAAAACATTACGGTGCTTTATTATTGCATGCAGTTCACGCTAAAAGTGCTTAAAGCTCTTGTTTTTTTCTATCTTTATAACTTTTACCGTGAGCTGTACAAACTTGCTCTAGTTGATGGTCATCCGCACGCTTGTAACCGCAATAAAAAAAATCAAAATAATTCCTAATCCTGCTACTTACATTCTTTACATTTCTATTTGACTCGTTGTCTTACAGAATATGTTTTAAATTACAACATTCATTTTTTTTTAATTTATTTACTAATACTAATTTGTTACTTTATGTACATAATACGAATTAACTTTTAATTTCATTTTCACATGTACCTGATTTTATTTAAATATCTCTAACATTGTATTTTCATGGTAGCTTAATTTTGATTGACTGTTTTGATAATTCTCTGATTTAATCAATGAATTTCCTTTTATTTTATGCGCTTGTGTCGAACTATAATTTATAATTATTATTTTATACTCTCCTTTTCTTTACTTTTGCACTATGTTAATTGCAATCAGATCTTATGTAATATATCTCAGTTCGTTTAGTAATGAATAAAAATTATATTTCTATCACTCGTTTGGTTTCATTGCTTTATATGTTCTTTTTTACTCTTTTCATACGATTTTTGTTTTTTCATAAGGTACAATTTTATTTGATTGAAAGTCATTTAAAAATTGTAAATTATTCATTTGTGTTATTATTTTTTTTAATACTGTATTATGGTGAGTATGATTAGTACAAATAAATAATTTTAGTGAATATTTAATACTGAAATGTATATTAATATCGTAAAATAATTTTGTCTTTTAGACAATTCGAAAGCTAGCTATCAGGAGGCCCAATATGACGAATACGGAGACGACTACGAAGATGGTGACGATTATGATGATGAGGAAGAAGAGGATGAGGAAGAGGAAGACGATTGCAATGAAGTAAAGATGTTGGAAAAGAGAGCAACACTGTACGCGCAGAACGAGGGTGGAATTACGTGGCAGCAACAAGCCATGGGCAATGTAAAGGTGCTCTACGATTCCGATCTTCTGGGAGCTAGGATTGTCTTTGAAAATGATCAAGAGGAACGCGTCAGCGATACCGTTATCAGTATCGATACCAGTATGAAGGTATTTATTTTTGGATTTTAAACAAAAAACAGTAAATACTAGCGACTACATTAGATGGACAATTTTATATGAAAATATTTTATTTTTTAGCTTCATGAAAAAGAATGTACTTGGTCAGCGTTGGATTATGCTGTAGATCCACCAGTTAGACGAACTTTAAAGGCTGTCTTTTCTTCAAATCAAACCTCTCAGGAGATGTACGAAACCTTCCAAGAAGTAAGTTGACTTTGGCTTTTCTGCTGATATAAAATAAAGTGCTTACTTAGTTTAACGGTTTAATCTCAATTTTTTTCTCTCAATTCTAGGGACATGATTATGCCAGAAAAGCAGATATTCGAGATTGAAGGAATAAATCGAGTACTAGAGATTTTTTTGAAACAGATGTTTTTACACGAAAGAAAAAAAAATGATCTTAAGCTTAAAGCAGGACTTTAGTTATCATGTTTTAAAGTTAAAAAAGCGCCTGTGTCGCCTGTATTTATTCGTCTATTTCTAGTTATTTTCAATTTTGTAATTATAGGTATTGTAAATGGAGAAAAAATGAATTTAGCTCAAAACATTTTAGAAGGAGTGATTTTTTTTTTATGACGACGGGCATTTAAATTGCTCATCAACTATTTTAGTCTGAAAAATCAGCCGCCTATTTTAGTGTAATTGGCTTGTGATAATGATTATTATTATAAACCAGATTTTATTTATAATAGCGTAAGATAAATGACTCCTTTCTAAATATTTTGATTTGTAAACTTTCATTAGGTTTAAGATAAACTTTTGAATAAAAAAAAATTATTATGAATCAATAAAAATATTTCCTAAGCCGAAAAATACTTTTATATTTTTTAGTCACTTCTATAAATAAATCCCACAAAATATCTAACTGCAAAATGGTCCTACATTTATTTACTAATATGTTACTAGTAATAGTAACATATCCTTTTTTTGTGTAATAAAATTTTACTTCTGTGTGTACAAAAAAACTTCACTTAGTAGAATAATTCATATATTTATTTGTTTAAATGCAGCTGCGTGTACGTAAGCAGATTCATTATCATTTAAAAAAAACAACTTGCTTCAGTAAAAGCTGTTACCGAAATGAAATGGTAAATTGTGATTTAAAATCACCGTGACGCGGCGATTTTTACTTGCCCCCACTATTATAACGCTACCTCGTAAACGTATGGTTGGACTTTGATCAGAGCTCGGAGACGCGTATACGTATATGCAGGTTGCGAATTGGTGTCGCATATACGTGTAGGTACACTTGTTGCCGAATGCCGACTACTTAGTCTTGTTTCCATCTCCATTCCTCCATTCGTTGGGGAGAAGCCGTCGAGTGTTGAGTTGGCAAAAGAATTAAACGATTTTTTATATTTAATTAATACATTTGCGTATATTACTTCAAGATGACCAGTCTTGCTAAAGGTATTAAAAATATAATCTCAGATTATTTTGAAGTTTTATGTTTTTTTAAGTATTTTTAGATCTTTTACGGTACCGTGTTTTTACTAACGAATACTATTTTTATTTTCTCGTTATTTTAACGTATCTAAAAATATCTTATTTACTTGTAATCTGACATTTTTATTGATTTTTATTACAAAAAAAGTATTTTTCTTTCCAATTCGCAAATAGAGTTTTATCTTGCCAATCAGTTAAGTTGCATAAACACTTCAGAATAAAAATACGAAGTTCAATATGATAAATCTGTTTCGTACATTTTTTATCAACTATTTTTTATCAAAATTAATTAATTATCTAATTTCTGAGTACTTAAATACTTTTATTTAAATTAGAACTGCACTATAATTTGTAATTAATTATTTTTAGGAATTTTCATTGTTGGGGCTAAACGTACACCCTTTGGAAAAATGGGTGGTATGTTTACGAACAAAAGTATAACAGAATTATCAGTAGTCGCAGCCAATGCTGCCATGAAATCTGCTAATTTGAAGCCTGAGCAAATTGATAACGTAGTAATTGGAAATGTTCTGCCAGTAAGTAAATTAAAATATAAATAAAAAATGTTTATTAACTATTAAACATTTATTAATTTATTTTATTTGATTAATAATCAAATTATTAAACATTTATAGCTTTCATCTTCTGATGGTGCTTTTATGCCGAGACATGTTTTGTTAAAATGTGGTATTCCTCTTGAAAAACCAGCTTTAGGTGTAAATAGATTATGTGGTTCAGGATTCCAATCTATTGTTAATGGAGTTCACGTAAATATAAATATATATATAAAATTAACATCAATTTAATAAAAATCACATTTTAATAAATTAATGTTTTTAACTTTGTAGAGTATTGCAATAGGAGAAGCAGAAATTGTTTTGACTGGTGGTGCTGAAAATATGAGTCAAATGCCATTTGTTGTCAGAAACGTTAGATTTGGAACTGCTTTAGGACAAAAATATGAATTTGAAGATTCACTCTGGCTTGGATTAGTGGATACCCACTGTGGTTTACCTATGGGTATGACTGCAGAAAAACTTGGAGCACAATTTGGAATAACAAGAGAGGAAGTCGACAAATTTGCTTTAAGAAGTCAACAGCAATGGAAAAATGGTTTGCAATTACATTACAATAAGTTTATCAATAAATAGTTATGAAAAATTAAAATAAAATTTTAATATTTCAGCTAATGACAATGGTTACTTTAAGGCTGAAATGGCACCTGTAACAATAAAAACAAGAAAACAAGAAATTACTGTTGAAGTCGATGAACATCCTAGACCTCAAACTAAAATTGAAGACTTGACCAAACTTCAATCCATTTTCAAAAAAGATGGTTTAGTTACTGCAGGATCAGCATCTGTAAGTTGATTTAAAATAATGGAATTATTTAATGATAAACAATATGTTCTAAATACATCACTATTATTTGTTTAATACATTTAAAATTATTAGGGCGTTTGTGATGGAGCTGGAGCAATAATATTAGCTAGTGAAGAAGCTGTTAAGAAGCATGGACTGAAGCCATTGGCTCGATTAGTTGGCTACAGCACTGTTGGTGTGGATCCCTCTATAATGGGTATTGGACCATCACCAGCCATAAAGAACCTCTTGAAAGCTGCAGGAAAAACTCTGAATGACTTAGAACTTGTAGAGGTAAGCTATATTGTATATTGTACAAGATGAGACTAATTATAGTATATTATGCACCACGGGAGAGTAAGTGAAGAATGGTCCAAATCGCATGTAAATTGTTGCCGAGCCGAAGGCGAGGGCGAATAACATGCGATTTGTGGCATTCTTTACTTCCTCCCATGGTGCATACGATATTTTTTTGCCTAGCAAGGAAGAAAATACAAGCTTCTTGAACAGCTGGCGGGAAAGAAGTTGGTACTTTCTTCCCGCTAGGCAAAAAAACATAATTTCATAATATAATATTACATTAATCTTTTTATAAAGATCAATGAGGCATTTGGAGCCCAAACACTTGCTTGTGCTAAAGACTTAAATTTGGATATCAACAAACTTAATGTTAATGGAGGAGCCATTGCCCTTGGACATCCCCTTGCAGCATCAGGATCTCGAATCACAGCTCATTTAGTTCATGAATTAAGGTGAATAATTTAGCTACATTGCTTAATAATTTTTATATTATTTTTTAATTGATCTAAAATTGAATGCAATTTAATTAATAAATAAACTAATATAAACTCTACACATTCCATTTATTATTTTTCAGAAGGAGAAATGCAGGCAAATTTGCCATTGGTTCAGCTTGCATTGGAGGTGGTCAAGGAATTGCTGTTATGGTTGAAGCTCTTTAAAGATCAATTTTATATTGAGGTTTAATTATTTTCGAAAAACGTAATTATAACAAAATATGCATCAATGCAACTAAACTATTGTGATATATTTTTTAAATTTTGCTACAATCATTTTAAAAAGTTATATTACACTTGCAATTGTACAGTTGAAAATACATAATTAACTTTTTATACACTTTTCTTAGAATTTAATAGTGTATATTGTGGGATAAAGTTTTTAAAATATGAGTGTAAAATATTATTTTCACTCAAGGTAGTAAAATCTTATTTATATATCCCAGTGATTGTTAAGATTTAAAATTAAGACATATTTTTATACATGTTTTAAAATTCCCTTTTTTGATAATTTATGTACAACTATTTCATAATAAAATCTTTTAATAAACGCTTCTTCTTGTTATTAATTTTATTCAGGATATTAATAAAAATAATTGTTTTTCTATATTTTGTAAAATTTATTTTATTATTATTATTATTATAATTATAATAATTGCAAATACTTATTTTTTTTGAGTAAATAGCTATTTTTGTTCTTAATAATTGGGAGTTTGTATGAAATTTTTTTTTGATTCCATTATATCCACCTAATAGAATCTTAAAAAATAATTGACATGCATTTTTTATTTTTTCAATTTAATGATTCTTAGCAAAAATATCGTACTTCGAAAGTTCGTGCGAGATCACGAAGGGGCAATATAGACATAATATACGAGGTGACGTACAAAGTTATAGTATTTTCAAAGCGATTATCTTTGTTAATAAACGTTAGTTACATTGAAAAAGAAAGAAAATAGGTGTTGATTATTTTTTAATATTCGGTCAGAAGAGTATAAATGGAATATTTCATGCAAATTCCCAATTGTTAAATTTACTGTTAATACCATAAAATCGAATAAATAAATATATACATATATATTTTATACAAAAATGTAAAAAAAACCATAGGAAATACAGTAAATATATAAATAAATTGCTAGTCATAGGTACAACAATAATTAATAATATATATACTATCCAAAAAATTAAAATGTTCAACAAAATATTGACAATTTTGAATTGTAACGCTATATAATTATGTCATTATAAATGCTTCATTTTTAAATAACTTTTTATCGTATAATATTATATGGCAGAAAAATACTTCTATATAATTTTTTAAATCACATATCTTGCTCTGATATCAACTTATATCTCTTACAATAGTTACTTTTTCTTAGCTCGAGCACACAAATGTCATTTTTTAAGTGTTTAAATACAGTTTTCATTGCACACAGTCAATTGTAAGGCACATCTTTAAGAATATAAATGCATTATTAAAATACTATTTACGTGTATACCCATCACGTAATTTCTAGTAGTCGTTGACCAGATGAATCTGTGCAAAAATAATTATTAACAGATTTATCTATGTAAAATTTTGGTATATTGCCAACGATTATTTGTTAAAAATAATTAGTATTTTCATTCTTACATTTGTGAACGCATTGATGCGTTTATATATGTAACACAGAAAATATTTTATTTTATGTTAAACAGTTTTTTCTTTTTAAACGAACTCCTATTTTACAATAACGCTCAGTCAGACTTCATTAAGATAGAAATGCTCTTAAAACTTGTCAACATTATAAAAGAATTTTCGTGCGAAAGTGAGTAAATCTAGTTTACGATAAATAGTGTTGAACGATCTTTCACTTCGCAATTAGTACAAAAGTACAATAAAATTATTCACGTTAATTAAGTATAAATGCGTAACTCTTAGTTACTTAGGCGGTGTGTCGGTTAGCTTCGTACTACCCGTTTGCACGCCTCCGGTATAAAGGACCAGCTTTTCCCTTTTATAGAAGGGTATAATGTCATCGATGCTCTCAAACGACTGCTCATCGTTTTTTGCCGAACCCAATGCGTACCTGTTCATAAATGAATAGAATCATTAAAAAAAGTCGAAAAATCTAATTAATACAGGAAACTACTGCTAAGATAGTGTTGACTAAATTTAACTGTTTAGAAAGTTAAAATTTACCTATTGTCAGGTCTTCTTCGCACAGGAACATTGTAAACTCTGTCTTTGCACCATAGCACGAGTGTAAGTGGATTATTCGGGTTCGTGGTGGACGGTCTCATGAGAAAGTATCCGTCGTTCGTTGTTCCGTAAGTACCTTCTAAAAATATATACGAAACGAATGTCATCTTTTTATCGCTCATTTTAGATAGTACCGGCGAAGTAAGATGTAAAAAAGGACCACTTACGCTCTATTAGCTGATTAGCCTGCTCCCTGGTAAGATTATGGAACCATGGTCTGTCGTGGTAGGTCGTGCGATCCGGCGGGGGCGGCAGCGGCCTCGCTGCATTGTTCAGCGACGCGTTACTTCCCGCGTGCGGTAGTGTGGCTGATTTTTTATCTGGCGATCGTTCTGAAAGGAAAAATTAAATTTTTGATAACCCATTTATTACAAATTTTTTTATGAACTTTTCTATGCTGATATAGTAATCTTATATCTAAATAATTAAAAGATACAAATTCACACGTTTCCCATTTTAAATCACAATTAAAGCGTCACTTTTCTACAAATTTTCCTTATCTAATTATCTATTTAAAATGAATAAATGGATGAACGAACTGTTGAGATTGAGACGAGCTTGCGTGAGGGTCGCCTCGGTGAGACACTCGGAGAGGCTCGTTTGCCTCTTGAGGCTCGGCCCGATCAAGATTCGCTTGTGCTCGCCACCGATAAGCGTGCTCATTCTAGCGCAGAATTTCGCCAGCGCAGCGATCGATGTTCAAATCTGGATAATTTAACTAACAAACGCCAAGAAACGAAAGGAAGCGATGGCGCGATGTGCACGGCAAGAGTTTCGAAGGAGGACTGCCGAAAGAAGACACGGGACGAGGTGCACCTCGTCACGACTCGTCGCGTTGGTCTACCTTGGCATGGGGCCGCAGCCGTAGAAATCTCGACGCTTTTGGTTCCTCGGTACACTTTACTTATTTTCTTTTTTTAGAGCTACCGTGTCAATGAATCTTAGCATTTGGTTCTCACTTTTTAAGATGCAAGGATAGTGTTTTTTTTAATCTGGAGAAATAGTTTTAAAAATTCAACAAATCTGTGATGAACCATAATGTAAATTTTTTCACTTTCATTCTTTTTTAGTTAAATATTTTAAATATGAATAAAATTACTTTGTCGAATGAGAGTACCTGGAGGCTCGGGTGCCGTTCTAAAACAGGAGCAAACAAATGCCCTCTTTATTCTCACAATCATATCGGCCACCTCGTCGGCAAGCCGAAAACTCAACCCCCTTAGGAGCTGACAACTAAGTCTCAAATAAAAACAGATACACATTCCATCACGTTAGTTGTATTCACATAATTCGACACAAAAACTTCGCTGCATTCGTGAGTTAGATTACTTAAATCGGTCAAGGAACGTCAGTAAGCTTTCGCAACTTTGAACTTTTTTTATGTTAAATGGAAAGCAATTTGTAATCGACAAATGAAACAACCAGCATATTGTCGCAATGTAGAAAACAGCAGCGTAAGCATAACTGTTAATTGAGAAAGATGCGACGCGATTGCAGCCTCAAAACTAAATGCAAGTACAGCAGGTTGCACGGGAATTCCAACATTGCACGACGATGCGCCATTTGCGACGCACATGTTGACCAGCGCCAGTAGTTTTTCAGTGCGCTTACGTCTCAGCTGACACAATTTTTTTCCCTGCGAACTAAACTCCCATTTGTCAGCGGCCAAGTTCGTATTCTTTTTTTCCTCCGCTTTCGGTTTTACAAAGTAGTGCGTTTTAGAGATTTATCTTTGGATAAATTTGATACTCACCTTCTTTATTATGTTGATTTAAATTTGCAATTATCGGAGGAGGCTTTGCAGGTAGGGGGGGAGGATTAACAGGCCTCTTCGTGTTCGACTCTCTTTTATAATCGTGCCCATTTTCTTCCGGCTAAAACATGTAAAATACATAAATAATATAAAATACGAGAATATTAGACATTATAGAAGTTATAAGAAAAACACCGTACTGATTCGGTAATCGACTCGTAAATTTCATAATCTTCCTCCTGTTCAACAGAATTCGGTGGTTGAAAAATAGACTCAATGGAATTTCGATTAGTGGTAGTGCCTGAATGTACTAAAGAATTTAGTTTGTGCTGTTCGACGATGTGCTCGTCAAATACTTCATACGATTCTTCCTCGTCACTTTCATCGGGCTGCCTCGTCGTTGGTAAATTCGCCACCAGATCAAAGCTACGAATTGATACTGGCGGTTTCGGCAATTTCCTCAGAGTCTCTTCCGCGCTCTCGCGACTCCGCTGTCCATTCGACGACTTTACATCCTTTTGAGATGCCGGTTCAGCTGCCGGTACATTTTCTTTCTCTGAAAGAAAAACATATTGTTAGATCGAAAAAGTAACACAAACACTAAAGAACATTTTTTGAAGACATCCACCTAACAATCATTCGAACGGAAAAAGTTTAAAGTTATAATATTCAAAAACACAAAAGCAACAAAATAAACAATCGTGGATGTTAACAGCTATCCATTCCTGAGGTGAATACAAATCAGGAAAGTAAATATCCATTCAATTGTTTGCTCAGCCGATTATTTAAATTATGCTCACTAAACGAATGCAAGTTACTCAAAGTAAAAGATCACTTATTAGTTCACTTGAATCTATTGTATTTCTCTGCAATCGCTTACTCTGTTGACTATTGTTCGCGTTGACGCGAGCCAAGCCGCTCTTGTGTAAAAAAGAAGTGCGCGGCACCTCCCGGTTGCGCTTGCAGAGCGCCTCGGGCTTCGGCGCGGGTGTCGGCTTCACGCCCATGAGTATGAGCTGCTCCGTCAGCTGCTCGGCGAGGCTCTTCCTGTTCTGCTGGTCAGCGGCGCTGTGCAGGCGCGAGGAGTTCTTCGGCGGCGCCGCGGTCTCGGGCTCCGCGAGGCCGACGTTCGCGTAGGTGCCCTCGTCGCCCGCGCCGCTCATCGCCTCGCAGTTCGCGTAGGTGCTCTCGGCCAGCACCGCCGCCTCCGGTCGCCTCTTACCTCTGCCACGAGAAACGACTTAAGTGAGCTAATTCCCCCTTCACGACTGGTCGTCGGAACGAGGCGAAGGTCGGTCTTTTGATAAAGACAAGCAAGGAAGCGTAAGAGGGGGGTCTTTACTTGGGCTCGTTGGGGCCGCTCTGGTCGAACGACTTGCCGGTGTGCGTGGGCGCCATGTAGGCCGCTTCGTCGCTCGGATCGTCGACGCTGTCCTCGAAGTCCGTGTCCCACGGGCTGGTGTCGCTCAGCGAGAACTCGAGCTCCGCCGTCTGCTGACGCAGCCGCTGCAGCTCCTCCTCCACCTCCTCCTGCCGCTGCTGAGCTTGCTTTTCCGCCACGAACTTCTCAGGACATTTCCTCACCTCCTCCACGAACGTCCACAGGCTCCTACGATTACCAGGCGAAAATTTACGTTTTTAAGTGCGAAAGAAAAATAGTGAGAAATTTTATATAAAAAAAGTGTAAGAAGAGAGTCTCTCACCATATCAGCGGCCTCGTCAGATCGCTCTTCCACAGCGCGAGCTTCCCCTCCGTCAAGTGCTGCAATTAAAAGGAATTAAAGTCGAGGAGAGAGGGACTCGGCGACTCGCGTGTCACCGGCGAATGCGGGAAATTCAATAGGAATCGAATGAAAGGAGAGCCCTGAGACCTTAGAAACGCGTAGGACACCGGGAGGGAGGAATGAAGTATTACTCACTAGTAGCTCGTCCCCGTCGATCTGGCGTTTCTGCACCGCCTTGCAGCAGCTCTCGTCCACTCCATTCTGCAAGATAAATAAAAAAATATAATAAATAAAAAAGAAATCTCCGTACCGAGGAAATGAGTAACATTTTGGGATGCGGCGCTTCGCATGATAGTCGGGTCCTTATCGTAGTGGTTTTCTCGAAATAAATTTAATAATCTCAATTAGTCATTAAGTTATTTTGTCTATTTCATATTATTTTACTATCAAATCATAGATTGATTATATGTGATTTCACAAGTAATGGGTTGTTGTATAATAAATTACTGTTTATGCCACTTTGTGCTTTTTTCGAAAGTGTCTGTAAGTGAACGTTTTGAATGCCCAGTCACGTTTCCTTTTTCATGGTAATCGAGATCTAGTAGAAAACAGTAAAATGTAAAGCCTATGCCAAAACCGGCGATAGCTGAATACGAAAGTATGAGACCGAGGTCTCAAAAACTGTTTGTCTTGGAAATATGAGATCGCGTGAAAAATAAATACGTTAAACTAAAAATTCATAAAACAGGTTCAACTTTTTTGTCTAATTTAATGGCAGGAAATGTACCGTAAGAAAAATTAATTAGATTAAAAAAATGAGTTGAATAAACTTGAAAATAACGTGGCGAGAATTTTATTTTAAGTGTGAATTTAATTCTGTGAAAGAAAAAAATTATATTAATCACTTAGTTTTAATGTTAAGAAATATTAGTCATAGAAAATTACGTTTTTTTTTAAATATTTATGACAAAAATAAAAAATTTAAGTAAATTTTTAATAATTCTATAGAAATCTAAAAGAACTTTAGATTTCTTTAATATACATTATATTATATTCTCTCCCGATTAAATAAAAACTTTGATAATTATCTAAAAGTGCATTTTTCATTGAACAGCGCTATTTCTTATGATTTAAACCGACAAAATGCAGACTTATATGGCTATAAAAGATAATCTTATCTTAAGATTCTTTTTACAAGAGTTCAATGTCCTTGCATTTCACTAATGAAATTCAAAGAAAAGATCAGAAAGGATCCACTCTAATGAAAAGAAAAAAACTCTAATGTAAAGCAGAACCCGCGTACAAATCATTCAATTGGTTGGCGTAACGAATGATGAGAAATGATTACAAAATCGAGAGGACGTGCCTTTCGTTCGAGAGGACAAACGTCGACGTAATCAAAGTCTTGAACTCTTGATAAAGGCACTTTTCTCACCCTGCATATTTGCATTCGTGCGCTAGATCGCTTGGTTTATATACAGAAATAGCAAAGTTTATACGTATTTCTCATTATTAAAAGTCAAGCCGTACCATAAATCTATTTAAATTACTTTACATAATTTTTTTTTTTTGTAAACACGCAAAGTATTTTTCACAATTGAATTTATTATTAAAAATCAAATAAATTCCACATAGCAAACAATTTGAGATCTACGGTGTTAGCTCATCGGGAATTCGGCAAATTAATTTTCGAACGCCGAATTCATTATCGCCCGGCAGATGATGACTAAGTTTCGATCTTGTATATTTAAAATTGTTGAGCGTAGGAGACAAGAAGCGGCTTCCTCGTGTATACTTATTTGCCGTACGAATCAACGAAACATTTACGAAATTGGCCGCGCGCGTCTGCTCCGCGCCGTGTATACATGTAGAGTATCTTTGCGCGCGTCCTTATCTGCAGTTAAAATATAAACACGAAGCACACGCGGCTAGAGAAGAAAGCTGCGCGTCTGGACATAATACGAGTGTATAAAAATTAATTAGGTCTTGTTTTTTCTCTTACTCCGCACTCGGCTGCAAATATGTACTGTTAACGATGCGTTTTATGTAGGTCTGTTTTAATTCACGCACGTCACTTGCTATTTAACGTTTTTTTATATAACGGCTCTTATAGTCACGATCTAATTAAAACTTGTGAATAATATAAAATTGCGATAATAGAGGATGATAACAGATGTGAGCAAGTATCTTTTGCGACTTAAAAATAACTTTTTCCTTAACTAAATTTTGCAAAAAAAACACGTTGCCTCTTTAAATACAAAGATCACGATGAAATATAAAACTGACGAGTGTTATAGATGTTAAAAAAAGGAGAGACATAACCACAAAGCGAGAAACAATACTCCAACAAGTTTATAAGTATAAAAGACACAAGTATATAGTGCGAAAAATTGGAGCATGCTCCAAAACAATGGTATGCATTTAAACCGTATATAAGTAGGTATACAGCTTGCGCGCCGCAGCTGCGCTGTCAACTCATTTCTGCAACAAACGAAAAAAAGAAGAAACAACGGTACAGGCAGAAAAGCGTCGCGAGCCTCGAGCAAAGAGAGATAAAAGTCGTAAGTACCGCAGACGGTTAGCGGACTAAAAAAAACCTCCATAACCCTTTCCCGTCGGCCACGCGCTCGCGGCGGCGGAGAGAGGGAGTGAGTTTATAAGTATAAGCGGCGCGACTGCCGCAGTGCATTGTTATTATTAAAAAAAAAGGAAAAAGGGCGGACTGACCTTGCGGAGGAGGTCGACGACGTCGGCGTTGCCCCAAGCGGATATGTCCTCGAGGGCCTGGGAGCGCGAGGCCCCGGTCATCGTCCCGGGCGCCTAGGTAGCGTTGTGGGCGAGCCTCGGCCAACTGAGCCGCCACAGACGTCCACGACGCCGATCCGTCCACTCGCTGGCGCGCGGGCGCCGCGTCACCTATACACTCAGCCGCGAGCCGCTCCCCTCCGCTCGCGCCTTACTCGCGGCTCTCGTCAATTTCATCGGCCTCGCGGCTCCTGTATGCACACTTTCACAGCCTTTTTCCAGTCGACGCTCTCCTCGCTGATAATACGTGCATAATTCGCCAGCTGCACGCTTTCCACTGCAACGGAAGTCCGAGGAAATTCGCAACGGCAGCCGCGGACGACGTTTGAATCGGCATTTCTGGCGCGGGTGCGATGACACCGTGCAGCTGTCAAAAGGCCTTCGTACATACTTCTTTTCACTATCACTTATCTGTCATTGCCGTGTCTTAGATCTAAGTAGGTAAGAGTTATCTGAAATCAGATTTTGTTATGGGAGTACTATTAGTGTATGGTGAAAGTACAGATACTTGAGTCACCGGGTGATTCATATTTTGTGGATTACTTTTTCGAATATCCGGCAAATCGGCTTTTCCCCATCCTAATGTTTGTATGTTTACTTGCAGCGAACGACAGGTGCAGGTGCCGTCCAGTACCCAACAATGAGGGAGTACTACCTTACCCGGTTCGGTGGGTAAAGAGGATACCGGCCGGAGCGGCGTAGCAGACGACACTACGCTATGCATTGGTCGCGTCGTCCGCTGCGCGAGCAGACGACGCGCAAAAATTAGAAGCGCCTCCGCGATCAGTCTCACACGGGCCGAGGCAGCAGCTCGACTTGCCGAGCTCCGCGTTCATCCTGAGAGTCGCCGGGGTCACCGGGGATCTGACGAATCGCGCGGCCGGCCAGCAGCAGCGGCACCCAGCCAACATGGACGCGGAGGCCTTCCTCGACATGGCCAACCAGGTGGTCAAGCTCAAGATGTTCCCGTACTTCGACATCGCCCACTGCGTACTGTGCGCGCTCCACGTCCGCGAGGATCTGGGGCCGGGTGAGTGCGCGCGAGCGAGCGAGCGAGAGCCCCCCCGAGCTTCTATTATTAAAGGGGAGCCCCGAGCGGGCGCAGAGTTCAAGCGCCAAGCCTAGCACAATCTAACTTTCCCGATTTGGATTTTTCTCCGGGGCTTTGCGACCGCCTCGGCGCCTTTATCAATGGGCGCTGTACACTTATTCGTTAGAGCCTTCTTTTTCTTGCATTGTGAACGGCTGTTTAGATAAAAAAACAAGGCTGACTTGTGCGCTTTATAACCGCGAACGATGCTGGCTGCTATTTTATATGTATATTATCTTTGCTCCATTCGCTTTTGTATATGTGCTCGTGTACTACCTTTTTTACGCTTTTTTATTATCGATACTCGCCGTGGTTCACTCAAAATTATATAGCTAGTCGAATTGTTTCCATTGTAAATCCGTTTTCGTTCTATTTTTTTGTCAAAAGCAAGATTTGCATCGATTTCATCATCGCCGCGTATATTATCTTTTAATCATCATTTTCAGATTATAATCTATAAAGTGTTAAACAGCTTTATTTGCGATAATTTATTAAGACGATATTAATATAAAAAATTACAATTTATTGTTATTAAATCGTACGTATCGTAACAATACTCCAACCTCGTTCTCGTCTAACTTTATCCTTGTAAATTTTATCGGTCATGTCATTAAATATTTTTCAATTGCCGCGCATTTTTATTTTGCGCTGCGGTGAAGCGCCAATTTCGCTAAACAGTACAATCGATTTTTTTTCTTAGCGTTTCGCACTGATGTACTGCTAATGGAGGTGCTTTTTCTAAATTTATTAAAATCTTTTTGAACCCTCGGTTTATAGGAATTCTTGGCACTATTGATACTCTACTCTTAGCTCTTGCTTCGCTCGGCGTCTCTGCAATCTATTTCTGTATGTGTCTTTAACCAGCAACTTGTGAAAATTCGATGTTTTCAGCTCTCCCTTTTGCCGAGAAAATTCGAGGATTTTCTTTTTCTTTGGAGATTGAATCTGAAACATTTACACAACTCCGCAGCCTATTACTCCAAGGGGACGTCGGGGCGTCTTTTTTTATTCATTCGACGGCCAGCGGACTGTAAACTTTCGAATTCGCTCGACGAGCCAAGGACATTTTCATTACTTCCGCGTTTTCTTAGCCAATCTTGAAATCTATTATGCCACGTTCATTGAAATTTTATTTAATTAAATAATCATTATTACGGTTTTCAAGCATTTCGATACGCGAGATTTACTAGACTTTTTATTTATTCGCACGTGTCTGTCAAACTAGAAGACAGCTCCATTTCGATAAATATTTGCTTACACATTCTGAAATGTTTAATTTATAAAATAGATAGGGTACCGCAGAGACACTTTTTTGGCACCGATTCAAACTTAATGCACCGTTTTTTTCACAAATCATTTTCAACGCGTGGTAGCAAAATAGATGTATTCACAGCCCTTACGGTTTAATTCGCAAGCTATATAGACTACTCGGTGCGCGTATGTCCAAGTCTACGTACTGTTGGCACTTGTAGGGATTCCATTCAACCCTTTGTGAAATTTATACTTTACCCTTGTTGCGGAGGTAGCCGTGCTAGTTCGCCAGGTCGTGTAACCGAACGCCTACCAGTATACACGTGGATCTTGTTGTCCACGTGTTCTGGACCGTATGCATGCAGGCATTCGGTTACATGGTACAATAAGGTACTTCTGGTACGCGACATACTTTGCTCGTTACACAGATGAGTAATATTAAATCCTCCGGTATTCCAAAATTTATTAAGGGGCAAGTCTGTCGATAATTGCATTTGTCGAAGCAAATTGTATAAAATTCGAAATGGTTTACTCTTTTTTTATAGTTGTTTAGTTTAGCCACTAATTAATGCTTAAATTGTTTATTTGTTTGCGCAGGGGCTCAGGCATTTTCACGAAAACATCCGCTGTCGTGCTGGCTGTCGACGATGCTTGTCGTCTTCGCCGGTGGAATGCTGTGCAATGGTTTACTGGGAGAACCCATTTTAGCACCCTTGAAAAATACACCACAAGTAGTCGTCGCAACTGTCGTTTGGTGAGTTGCCTATGCTCGTGATTCAACAATCCTTCACTTGCTTTTATTCAATTTTAATTAATCCGTAAATTTCCAATTTCAGGTATGTCATATTTTACACGCCGCTTGACATCGGATACAAAGTCGCCAAGTTCTTGCCGATAAAAATAATTTGCGCTGCAATGAAAGAGATATACAGGTACGAGCGTAAATAAATAATCGCCATTTTCAGCTAAATGTTTTATACAATTCATTAAGACCTATTTTTTTTTTTTTTGATCGAACGTAGGTGTAAAAAGGTTTACGATGGAGTTAGTCACGCTGGAAAGTTATATCCCAATGCATATCTTATCATGATTTTGATTGGTACTCTCAAAGGTAGATAAAAAAAGTTAATTTTAATTTTACCTCGTAAATAAAGAATAACAAAAATTTAAATCCCGATGAATTTTAGGAAACGGAGCGGGTTTCACGAAGCTTTTCGAACGCCTGATTCGAGGTGCCTGGACACCGACTGCAATGGAATTTATGCAGCCGAGCTTGTGAGTATACAATAGATAGTATGATGCAATGTTCATTATTATACAAACAAAAGGGAAACTTATAAACACACGTTTATCTGTCAATTTCAGCCCCACGAAAGCGTCCATGGTTGCTTCAATTATTTTCGTCCTAGACAAGAAGACTGACCTTATTTCGGCGCCGCATGCCTTAGTGTACTTTGGCATCGTCATATTCTTCGTTTACTTTAAGGTTGTTGAAGAACTCAAACCGTATATTCAAGCGAACCATTTTTTAATGAATAATTTAGATGATATAAATTTCGAATTTCCTAAATTAAAATATTAAATTTATACTTTATTTTTTTATACGTTAAAAATAAAATTGTCGTGAAAGAAGTCTTGCAAATTAAATTTTAAATTTAATTTAAGTTATCATTTAAATTAATTAAAATGCATAATGCTTTCTCGATCAAACTAAATCGAATTAAAATTAATGACAAAATCTTTTTTTTCTTTTTTCAGTTGTCATCTATACTGTTGGGCATCCACGATCCATTTGTACCTTTTGAAAACCTATTTTGCGCCTTATTCCTCGGCGGAATTTGGGACTCTCTGGCGAAAATCTTGGGTCGTAATCAAGCCAAGGATGAAAAATCGGATGCAAAGAAGACCAATTAGACCAGCAACTCGTGAACTCAGAAACGATTGTTCGTTTTTCTGCATACTCTGAATATGCCTTTTTTACAAGAAAGGTATTGAAGCATAATCAAGTGGCATATAGATTGTATGTAATACATACAATTTATACGTCGGTTTTTCCTGAGGAACAAAAAGAAACAGTTTTTATTAATCCAAAGCGTAACTGCGATGAAAAGCAGTTCGATAACTTCAACTAGTCAATATATTTATTCCTCATGAGGATAATAGTCAGATTGTTGGTACAATGCAATAATTTGCAATATTCAAAGTGCAATATTTCTTTTTATATATTTTAATCTGATCTGACTTATTGAAACTAGCAAAACAGCAATATAACAGTATTATAATTACTGTCTCTGAAAAATAATGCATACGATTATAGATATTTAACAGTTACATATGATTATGCAGTGTAATTTTTTTCTCAGGAAAATAATGCGCACATGCGCAGTGACACTTGCACGAATCCATTTTTAAAGTAGATAACACAAGTAATGTGATGAACAAGTTTTTAAATTGTTCACCAAATAGTTTAAGCAACTTTTAAAAATCAAATTTTTTTCTTATCACATCAAAATTCAAATTTTACTGCTTTACTGGTGCTGTACTTAACAATTTGTATGCATATTTTTAAGAGGTTGAGATTTGTCTGCAATCTTGTGTAAGCAATTGCGTTAAATAGATTTTTTATCACGAAAATTTTTTTCTACTATGAAAAAGACGAAAAAAATCTTCCTGTATTAACTGTAACAGTTTTTTGTAGTTTTTAATTAAACGAAACGTAATTCTTTGTTTTTTAGATAGTGACAGTGTAGATTTGAATTTTTCTTAGCCAATAATGTACACTTGAGTGAGTCAAGTAATTGTATTGTTGAAAAAAAATTATTTCCGAACAAAATGGTCCGGAATAATGAAAATTTTTTACACACTTTTATCAATCTAATCATTGTAAATGAATTTAAAAAAAACCATAGAAGTTTTAATTAGGTGTTTGAAAATGTTGCCTCTGTACTAGTTAATAATACATTGTACAATGTGATTCTTTTCATGCTTTGTACGTTCGATTTCATTCTTCCGTAATTTACATAATTATTCCGAATTCTCTAAAGCTTGTATGAGAATCGTAACGAATAAAAAAAGGCAAGCTAAGGTACTCTTTTCTCAAAGAAGAGATCACGGCGTTTTTGAGATGAATTTTGAAGCATGAAAATATATTTAGTAAATTTTACATAAAAATTGATCTATATTGTTAAAAGAGTTATTATATAAAAGACATGTCTGAAATACACGTGGTTTACTTTGCTCTCAACATCCTTCAAACCGTCAGACTTTTTTTCCTCGTCCTCCGAAATTAAATTCGAGCGTATTGCATTCACATCTCTAACTGCAGGGGATAAAACTCGCCGTCGGCACAGGGAGCAAAGTGGCGGCGGGGCGCATCCGCCTCGAGACTAATCACCTTACCGCATAATCGCGCCGGTGAATCCGTAAAAAGCCCAGGTGGCGGAGGACAGGGCGCCTCGTCATCGCTTCCGGATTGCGTCGTCGATGTCTGGCTTTCGTTGTCATCGGCTGTGCAGCACATTATGAAATCTACAACGAATATCGCACTCAGTCATTCACGTCACGAAAGCTCTAGTTTAACGTCAGTCTGTGAATGCGAGAAGCTTCGCTATAAGCAACTGATTGACCAGTTGATCTCTAAAGATTCAATTCTAAAGTTGCCTTATACACTTTTGTAAACATTTAAAAGAAAAATAACATATCCGTTATTTTACAAATAAAAGAATAAAAATCGGGAAAATAATTGTCGGAGATCGCGTTCATTTGTGCGCCTATAGTTATCAAAAGCTTTTGTAGGAAAATGACGGTACGCCTAAGCAATACATAAGCATAATTTTTGTATGTACCTTGAAGGCAAAATGGTTCACTCTCTTCCTCGGACGTTTGTTCGTCTTCAACAAAGTCTTCACATTCGGAGGAACTCGACGAGCTAACGTCCATGCACCCACAATTGGAGTCGTCGTCCACATCGAAAATTTTTCCAAAATTGATGAGCAGGAGCTTGTTGACTTTTTCGGAGATGCCGGGGCATTTGAACTCCCTAACGCACGGAAGATTTTCTTGAGAAACTTGGGCCCTGCAGCTGTCGTCACTCTCGCATTCATCCTCGCAATCACTGATCGACGAGCGAAAACGACAGCAGGGAGCATTCAAATTCTGCCTTTCGCAGCACTCTCTACAATTGTCGAAGCTTGTGAAGCTTGGTTCTCTTTCCTCCACTTTAAAAATAAATTTACAAGTTAAATATTTTTAAGTAACAAAGTTATAATACAACAGTATCATTGTTATCGTACCAGGGTGTAAAATTCTCCAGATTATATTGTCTAGTATTTTAAACCAGCAGGGTCTGTATTGATGGTGTCCTTTCTTTGCAAATTCCTTCTCGTTGATGTATCGTTTCTTCAACTGCTCTACGAGCTTGAGGCACTCGTTTTCATCGACGTTCTTCAATTTTAAAGCCTTCGCTATTTTTCGAAAAGCCGCCAAACGCAGCCAGCGGTTCGTGCGCTCGGGATGCTTGGGGTCCCAGAGGATCGGATGGGACTGGTACAGACGTAAGAAGCGCGCAATGTTCACGTCCGTCCAAAAGATGCTCGTTTTTGGTACGAACTTCAGCCACCATTGAGGATCGTCATCCCGAAATGTCGGTTTCCATGGGCCTCCTGAATCGTTAAGCATATTTTTGATTGGGTTATATTTATGTTTTCGCTATTATTGCACTAGAATTTTGATGTGACGTTCGATTATCTTTTACTTGAAGTTGTATAGAGACGCTCTATTGTTAAAATTTTCTGCGACAATTACAGATCCGAGATTATGCTGATAAAAGAAACTTCGAATAATCCAGACAGTTTTTTCGCTGTGCGTGTAAAAGCTGACTGAAAACTTATTTTTAGATTTTTTTTAATTAGACAAGATTATAAAAATAATCCGACTTAATTATTTTGTATGATAAACTTAATTTTTAAATTCTATTCACTTAATTCTTTTGTTTCACAGCTGTTCACAGTAAGGATAATAATAGGTATACCTTTATGCAGTTGATGATCTTGAATACATAACTGTATGTTGATAAAAGCACATTAATCTATTAAATTTTTCTTATCAAAATGGATAAAAGTGCTTTTTGAAAAACGTATTTTGATTGATTACTTTGATTACTCCATTTATTAGTAAGAGATATAAAAAAATATTAGTTCAATTATAGTAACAAACACTAATAACGTTTTTACTGGGTATATAAATTGTCCTTTGAAAACTTTTTTAGTTTTATTATTAAATTAAAACAGACCCACAGTTTTCATGTCTAGTTACGGATCATCTATCTGAAAGTAAAACAAACTTTAGCAAATCACTGCTTTATTTATATGCGAACATTGCTTTACCCTTTTGATAGCGCAGATGCGATTGTGAAACTGCTTCAGACGGCGATCGAAAGTCTTCTCACAAGGTGGCTTGTAGGGCCGTACCATGTACGTTTGGTAGAACTGATCGCATTCTACGACACGCAGGCCTTGTGATTTCTTATCTGCGAGATCGAACGGCGAGTGCCTCGGATCTGAAATTGCTGTAGCGAATACCCTTCCCGACGGCTGGTACGACCTCGCGTTCTCCGATCGGTTCGCGCACTTGACCAGATACTGGAGCACGGTGTCTCGCTTCTGCGTACCTTTGCTTCGAACTGTGGAACGTAAGGCACTTATTGAAATTGTACTGTTAATCAAATATTTTCCTTTACTAGTATAAAAAGTTTATCTAATGACCAGGAACTTTTGTTTCTTCGCATTGAATTTCTTTGGATGAAAAGGCAGGCTTGACCTTTTGAGCTGGTGGACTTTCGATTCTGCATTCTGAATTCAAGGATTTATCGAAGCAAACTGTTAAACTTTTTTCTGCAGTCCCTTGGTCACATTTCTTCTGTCTAAAAAACAATTAATATTACTTTCTAAATTTTCACTCCAAGTTCGAGTGCCTCACTCAAAGTGATCACTTTTTTAATCGGGAAGAGTGAGAGTCCACTCAAATTAATAGGTTTTTACTTTTCCAGATTTAAAGAGTAAAAAAAGTAGGGATTTTTCTAAAGATATAGAAGTAATATATTCGAACTTGTCATTAGACTGGGCACTTCCAGGTCTACTGCACGCGGGGGCACTTCCAGGTCTACTGCTTAAGGGGGCACTTCCAGGTCTACTGCTCAAGGATTTGCAGCAATCACGGAGAATCGCATCCTGCATCGTCTGTCCATCACCTCCAATGGACTCGTTGCAGTGGCTGATAGGCGATTTCTTGAAACTCATCTGCTCGACTTTATTAAGGGTGACGTCGCATTCGCAGCTATCTGCAAAAATGATGTCAATCTGAATCGACAATTGTCAAGGGGATTCCTGTTTAAAAAAAACGAGAAAAGCGTATTCCTCTTCCATCTGACCTTGCCGGTATGCCTCTTCCTCGCAGTCATTCTTTTTGCTGTCAATCTCAAGCGCGCATTTCAGGATTTCCAAAAAGTTTTGCGTGAGTTTGGCGCGGCTGCTCCCCGCGCTGGCAGCTCTTGCTTGATTCTGCTTTTCATTCAAGCATGGAAGACAGCCTTCGCTCGGAGGCGATTCGCTCGATTGACGACGTTCCTGTGACTTTCGCTTGTAAGGTTCGCACACGTCTTCTCTAGACTCTGGCGATTTTCCTGTTGACAGTGTAACAATTGGCATTATAATTTGACTACGAATTTTTAATTTGAAGATCAAGGATTTCGTTTAAATCACAGAGTATACTGCAATCATACCTTTTTCCTCCTGTTCTTCCAAACACAACACGTGTTCGAAGCAACGAAGCAAAAGCTGAGTTGTCGTAGTGCCGCCCTTGTCTTCTTCCCGAGCTCTCGTTTGTACTACTTTTAGATGTACAAATTCATTTAGAAAAAGGTTTCAATTAATAAGTTGCAAGTCAAATGATACATTTGCAATTGCATAATAACCATTATCACAATACTCTTGAGCGCGCTGCTGCTGCGCCGACCTGCCTCCGTCCAAGCAGCACTCAAAAGATACTTTCTCGCTCTGATTCGACTTAGTTCTCACCAACGGCACGTACTTTCCGCCAGGCGTCAATAGAACATAGTCGTGCATAGTCTGATCTGATTCCAGCGAATCATCTCCGTTGTCACAACAACAATCTAAATATCATAAATCTTTAGATCGCAATAAAAAATTTAAAAAAAAAATAGATTGGTAACATTAACAAATCAAATTCAAAACACCGTATCTGCAAAAATCACAAAATACCAATGGATTTGTAAAAGTGATGAGTCTAATTAATACAAAGTATCCTAACGAAGAAAAGCACATTTCCAGAACCTGATAAATTTGTGATATCATTCGTATGATACTCTAAGTTTATGAGGTTTTAGAAGAGTTTACTTTTCTCTAGTGTTTAAAAAAAGGCAAATTAAAATAGGCCTTTTTGAAATGTGTTTTTCTTCGTTATGAACGACGGTATAACGCAATGTGATTAATAATAACACAATTATTAACAAATTCTGCAATGCTGAAGACTAAGCATTTTAATTCGTCAAGAATGCGTTGTATTAAAGACTTTGATCAACTACGCTCGAAGACGCCTTAGTAAAAAATTAGTCAAAAAATATTTTGCTCTATGTCTTAGTTGCAGCTAAATTGCTGTAGATTCGGCATCTTAAATTAAGACGGCAGAATAGACCTCTTGAATGAAAGAAGCTTTTATCCAAAGCATGTGAATCCTGCGTGCCGATGCTGGCGTTCCTCTTGCTGGGGCGCCGCTTGACGCAGCAGCACTTGACGGTGAGCTCGGCACTGTCGCGACCTACACCGCAGTCGCAGACATTGCGCTCGGTCTGCAGCTTCTTCGTCGACATCGCCGGCGGGCAGACTTCCTCGGACGACTTGGGCGGGAAAGCAACCTTGAACTGAGAGTAGGCCTCGAGGACGCCGTTCTCGAAGCGGGCGGCGACGCGCGGCGCGCACTGCTCCGCGTCGAAGCGCACCGCCCTCGAACAGTCCAGGTCCAACGCACTTGACCTCGGTGGGCACTTGCTGGCGCACACCGGCGCTGGAGTTTAGGATGATTTTTATTCGTTGCCCGCTTACTTCTCTTAGCTCTAATAGTTCCGCAGACTTACGCGGCCGATTTGGGCAAGTTTCTTTGGTGCACACCGCGGGCACGTTCGGAGCAGGGATGTCCTTTTTCTCGGGACAACAGCAGCAGGGTGGCGGACACCTGACGTTATCTGCTGTAGCTGGAATTTCCTCCGGTTGAGTCCAGTTTTTTTTATTACGGTTAATTTTTTAATTTATAGTTTTTCAAGGCCTACTAGAACTGTTGCGGTTTGGGCAGGTGTCCTTAGTGCAAATCGTGGACAACCTTGGAGCCTGGCTATCCTTCTTTTTGTCAGGACAGCAGCAGCAGGTAGGCGAATACTTAACGTTATCTGTCAGCGCTAAAATTTCTTCTAGTTGAGTCAAGTTTTTTATTAGGTTCTATTTTTTAGTTTTTGATTATCAGAGGCTTACTCGAACTGTTGCGAATAGGACAAGTTTCCTTAGTGCAGATCGCCGACAATATTGGAGATGGTTTGTCCTTATTGTCGGGACAGCAGCAGCAGGGTGGCGGACACCTGACGTTATCTGATGCAGCTGTAATTTCCGCTCATTGAGTCCTTTTTTTATCACGTTTCATTTTTTTAGATTTTAGCTAAGTTTTTGGCTTACTCAAACTCCTACGAATCGGGCAGGTTTCCTTAGTGCAAATCGTGGACAATATTGGAGATGGACTTTCCTTCTTTTTCTCTGGACAGCAGCAGCAGGGTGGCGGACACTTAGCGTTATCTGCGGCTGCTGTAATTTTCTCTTGTTGAGTCCATTTCATTAAACTTAATTTTTTAGTTTTCAATTTTCAGCTTACTCGAACTGCTTCGAATCGGGCATGTTTCCTTAGTGCAGATCGTGGGCAATGCTGGAGTCGAGGTATCCTTCTTTTTCTCGGGACAGCAACAGCAGGGTGGCGGACACTTGGGATTATCTGTTGGCGCTGGAATTTCCTCAGATTGGGTCCTCTTTTAAGCTTAATTTTTTATTTTTTAGTTTCCGGAAGCTTACTTGAAGTTTTTCGAATCGGGCAGGTATCCTTAGTGCAAATCGAGGACACTTCCTTCTTCTTTTCAAGACAGTAGCAGCAGGGCGGCGGACATTTGGTATTATCTGACGCTGAAGTTTCCTCTAATAGGGACGATTTCTTTTCTTTAGGCTTATTTTTGTTTAGCTTTACTTTTGATAGCTTACTCGGTTTATTGGGACAGGTTTCCTTGGTGCAAACCGTAGGCACTTCCTTCTTTTTCTCGGGACAGCAGCAACAGGGCGGTGGGCACTCGATTGACTTTGACTTTACTTTTTCCTTTGATTTCTTTTTGCAAATCTTTTCAGGCGATGGCTTTTTGGTTGGCGTTATTGGACGGCAAATGTAAGCTGAAAATAATAATCGAGGTTTTATTACAATTATTTTAGTTACTATTATATCATTTAATCCGTTGATTTTTGAGTGTCAATTTTTTCAGATAATACATTACTAAATTCGTTTTAATTTGTTAATTTTAGCATTCAAGAAATTTTAAATTGCATTGATAATCCCATTTTTTTAAAGAATTTATTTTTGAAATTGTAAACATGTTCATTTTCTGTCCCGAGCTCGATTAAGAATAGAAATATTAGTCATATGGCTAAAACTAGCTAGTTTACGAAAATGACAATTTCATTCGATTAAATTTAAATATATGAATAGTAATATTTTTTTTAGTTTCGACAGAATGAAGAACCTTCATTTAAACTAAGAAAAAAATAAAATTATACAAATCATCGTATAAAATAAAAAAAAAATCTTTAAACAAATTTTAAAGATGGTATACCAGGAGGCGTTGGTTGAATCTCCGGATGTCTCTTTCTTCCTTCCGAACTTCTCAATGGACACTGTGGGTGATGTACCGAGAGACTTTGTGTTTGACAATTGGACGCTGATGCAAATTTGCGAAAGTTTTAGCATTAATAAACAAATTTAAACTCAAAATAAAAGCAATGGTCTATACGCTCACGTGGATAAACTTAGCTTACGCTGAAAGTTGCAAGGATCCTTGCAGATATTCTCCACTCGGCTGAGTCGTTCCAAGTGCGAAGTGTAACCTGGACAATCCGATGAGCTCCACGTTACGTTGTCTAGGTAACTTTCGCGTTGACGAGCCCATGCCGTCTGCGGCCTTGTGCAACCTTATTATTGAGTAATTTCTTCTTAAGTCACTATACCTCATAACTTAATATCGTTAAATAACTTTTGAATATTTCAGTTTTCCGTCGTTTTCTCGCCATAATCACAGTATCTGCTTCCCTCCAGTTTGCCTTTTGATTTCTTATTTCGTTTTTTCCTCTTCTTACCCTTAGCTACCGGCTTCTCCTAAAAAAGTTAAACAGCCAAATAACTCAGTTCAGTGCAGTTCAATGAGTTTTCTATTAAATGTCTCTTACGTGTTTGCAAGACTCCACGCACTCTGGAGCAGATAAATTTCTCTTCCGTCTGCTCGAGGATATCGTATGTCGAAATTGCGTGTTGACTTTGTTATGTGCGTTGTCGCACAGTGCCTTCTCGAGCATTGCCTCGACGATTCTTTGCCATTACGTTCTGGACTCAGAACTGAGCTGACCAAGAGACTTGAGTTGCGTCGTTCATTCATTTACAAGAATTTGCAATTTACAATTGGCAAAAAGAATTCATAAGGGCATTGAAAATTAAGAAAGAAAATATAACTGATTCCCAATTAATTAAGCATAAAAACTTCGCTAGGACAGTTGAACTACATTTTCCACAGATCGAGTTTGTGCTAGATTTTCGCGTGGCACAAGTCAACGATTGATGCAAAAATGAACGCTTCACACTTGTTAATTTTCTTACACAAATTATGTTACATCAGGACACGTAATATATACACTGGATTTGTATAAAGGTAAAGCTAAAAACGCGAAACCTACTAAATAAATAAGCAAAATCGACGACTTCAGGTACCTTGCAATCGGCGACCAATTTCGGACAATGCGCAAACATACATACATGTAGGTTATTTACATTTACCTATTAGTTACTATTTTATTACAAATCAATAAAGAAAGCATTCGATTCGCACAAAATAAACTTTATTGATAATAAATAGTTTTTTTTACAGGACAGTAATTAAAAACATTAAAAAACTTAAGACGATTCAAATAATTAAATTATAACGACACAATACAAATATTTCAAGATAGTAATGATTAATATTACTAAGTGATGGTAACAAAGGTATCGTCACTGGAAGTATAAAATTTAAACTTTAAAAAAAAAAAGTAACTTGAGTAATGTTATGTTGTTAGTTTGTTACAAAGTTTTTCCAGTTGCTTTTATCTAATTTTTGAAAAACTTATATTTATAGTCTTCGTAAAGAACTTTCAACTTTGTAATTTTTCTGAATTATTTCAAGAATTTATAATTTGAGTAACAGTTTTTCAAATTCAAATGGAACGTTATTTACTTCATCATTATTTACGGAACAGAATTAAACATTCTTAAGATAGCAATTTTTTAAAAAAAATAATATTTCTTTAACTGTTATATGAACTGATTAGCTTATCAATTTTCGAAGATTGAATATAAAATATAAGTATACTAAATATTTATCTTGTTCCCTGCTCGCAGGAATATAAACGTGAATATCAAAATGTCTTAATATTTATACTTGAAATTCATCTTAACAAGATATTCAACTTTAACCTGAGCGACATCATAGACAATAAATTCATTGTAAAGCAGTGACGATGATTTAGGGAGGTTGGCCTTTACAGCAGGTCCACAGGGCACTTCCACGCCATTCTTGAGCTTTACAGATTGAGCGGGATCTGGTTGAGTTTGTCCGCGACCCCAAGTCGAGTGCTTGCCATGAGGTAATTTCTCAATGTAATCGGCATTCAAACGTTCGTACATATTGCCAAGTGCTACATCGCACAGCATCAACAGACCCGTCGAGCTTTGCGCACTTGTGCAACAGTAATTTGCCGATTTAGATACCATATCCGCAAAGTAAATACCTTTATAAAAATTAAAAATGTATTAGAAAAGTCGCATATTGAAGAAAAGTTTTTATTAAACATGGAAATTTTGTACCTTTGCCAAACATGTAACCGGTAACTGGAGCCTCCGGTGGTGCAATCCTGAGACCTTGTGAGAGGATACCAGCAAAATTGGTGACTCTGGAACCGTGCCAGAGCAACTTCCTGTTGGGTAATTTCTTGAAAGGCTTGTATCTACTTTCTTCGCCATTCCTCTTTGCAATAAAGACATCTTCGATTTCAAGCTCATACTGCTTGTGAGTTTCAGCATGCGTGTTCTTCACGTACTTATCGATCAACTTGAATTCTTCGCTTTCTTTATCCAATACATCAATATTGGTCTTGAGTTGCTCGTAATGAGCGTCAAGCGGATTCTTATTTTCATCAGTCTTAGCATGTAACAGACTGTACGCTATTTCCATCTCGAGCAGCGATTCCAGCATCTCGCACTTATTCTGAATTTCGGACTCAGATTCAATAATGCTGAAACAATTTTAATTTTTTATTCAAACTACTCTAAAGTTATATTGTGTATTACCTTTCCAATTACTTACTTTGGACCTTCAACGCCAAAATTATGTGGTATAAAAGTATAAAACTTATTTGTAGCTGCTATAAATGCGGCTCTATCCGTGGATCCATCCTTAATAAGGTTTTGAAGCTCAGTGAGAACAGAGTATGCTTGTTGAATTTGCTTTTTGGAAATTTTACCCAAAGGCATTTTGTCCATATCGATCTCATACTCCAACATGGCCTTTTTCATAGAATCCACGTCAAAGATCAACCTCATTAAATCTTGTACTGGTTTCTTTAATTTACTCTCGATATCCGAATCAAGAAGTTGCGAAGTACTTTCATCATCGCCATGATCTATGTCTATAGGGTACATTTTATGAGGTACTTTAACGAAATGCTCACGATTTCTCCATGTATTCCCAGTTTTCTCTTCATAAAGATCTTCAAATTCCTTAATACAATCTTCTAAAGCCATCTTGTCACACTTGTCACCACCAATTGTTGTACCTGACACAAAAAACAAAGTTTCACTTCCATTTTAGTTACTTAACTAAAGCAAAATCAAGTTTAAACAATATACCAATACGGCCCCAACTTCGGAAAAGCCAAAATTTCTTTTCCTTATCATGCTTAAGTATTTGCAGCTTGTAATAACTATTTTTCTTTGATTGAACATCAGTAATACCAAGAGTGATGGTGTACTTATCCTTGCCGCTCTGATAAACGTGAGCAACATCTTCAAGACCACTGTCAGGGTCAACAGCTCCACCACCTTTAACCTTTAGCTTCACTTTGCCAGAGGCTGATTTCTCAAATTTGCTTTTACCTCTCGATGCGGATTTCTACGATTTTAAGAAATGATGGTTAAAATTAATCAAATGAATCTAAATGAAATTGTTAGGTAATAGAAATATACCGTAGCAATGGATTTTGAAACTCTAGTAGATGGATCACCCCCCCATTCTGCAATGGACTTCTTCTTTATAAGCATAATTGGAGCATCTGTAAACTCCTTAGCCTCTTCAACGAAGTCCTCAGACACCACATGGATATCGAGAGCCTGTGCTTGCTCCATTTTTTTGTTCATTTTTTCGACCTCTTTAGGAGTAGATATTACTGCAGCGGTATCCTCAGCTATTTCGCTGCGTACAGCACCGCCCAATAGTAAAATCTCTCTAGTAAGATCCTTTTTATCTTTCGCCGTTTTTCCGACGATAACAAAATCCAGGTGCTTCAAGGGTTTTGGTTTACCTTGAATTTTCGGTCCATCTGTTTCATCTTCTTTTTTAACTGCACTTGAAGTTGAAGGTGCAGTTACCTTTATCAATCGTCGTTTAACTTTGCCTTTAAAAGATTCTCTGAAAAAAGATTTTATTTTTAATTACAATTTTTTTCTAAACAAATTTTTAACTTGATTTCTTAATAAACTCACAAGAAAGCATCTTCTTCCTTAAGATGGCTTGGAACAACAAATTTCTTTCTTTTGGGATCCTGTGTAACATTTTCACATGAGGCCCATTCGGATAAGTTTCCAGTGCATTTGTAACCAAGACCAGACTTGTATTGAAAATGACCACTGCACTTTGAACACGGTTCCAAAGCACCAAACAGCATGGCATCAGTAAGGGCATCTAAGATCTATAAATATACATTTATGATATACAACTGTTTTAATTTCAAAAACAAATTAATAACATGTTTAAATATTTATGTACCTCACTTTCACCAACTGGTACACCCTGATTATTAGCTTCGAGTAACTCAACAAGTTGTTTCTTCTTAAGGGTTTTAAGAGAATCTCTGATTGAAAACAACTTTTTATTTTGAGCTTTCAGTTCCTTTTCCTCTTGTGCATCTTCAGGTTCTGCCTTCACTTTTTTAACAGCTGGAGGGACATCTTCTTCCTTAATTTTCGGAAGGGCTTTTTTAATCGCCTCTTTATCTTCTGCTGTCAACGAGTTGGCTCCAGGAATATTTGTACCAACATCAAAATACTGCAGCTCAGCACGTAGTTTGACAAAACATTCAAGATGATGCCAGCGATCGAGACCACCATATCTGCGTGCTTCATCACTCTCGTAGTCCTTTTTTGAGACACGCATTTCACCCTTGACTATTGTATCCTCGCAACCACGACACTTGGATCGATTTGATTTGGCATACTCAACTTTAAATTCACCATCTTTAGCATCACCAGTAGCTTTGGTACGTTTCTTGCCCTTACCACCTCCACTAGTGGCTGCAGCTGCTGAGCCAGCAGCACCTGCTTCTTCTAGTTAAATTACAAAATGTTATTAAGCACATATGTAAAAAAACATTGTTTTGTCTATGACAAAAAGTAAACCTAAATTAAGCCTAACTTTTCTTGTCGCAGTAAAAGTGTTAAATGAATAAATATCTATATTTTTTTCTTTTTATACATATAATTCCAATATTAATGATTTTTTTACTGTGAGAAGTAATTATTGCTTTTTCTCCAAATACATAAATATTTAAAAAATTCATGTAATATATGAATACTTATATGTATATTTCATAATTTTTACTTTTATCATTTAATTTTTTAATTGTTTTATTATTAGTAAAGGGTCCAAATTATAAATTTTTCTTTTATGTTTCAAAAGTTTATATTTCTAGACCCTTTTAATTTTTTTAAATAAATAAACAAATAAATTTCGAAGTATATAAAAATTGAAGAGTCAAAAATTATTATGGAAAAGCAATGGAATTTTATTAATAAATATAAAAAGAAATTACCCATCCATTTTTGGATTCGCTGTTGATCTTCCCAGCGAATACTGTCAAAATGAGCAATATCTCCCACTGTCTTGGGTCGCTGCTTTTGAAAAAAGCAGTTTGCGTGATGCCATCTTTCCATTTTTCCATCGTGGAAAGGGCTCTGTTACAAATAAATTAATAAAAATGATTGCCAGTTATAGGAATTGATTTACATAAAACAAAAATAATATAGGCAATTGTTTAAATTTATAAATTTTTAAAATACTGGATTAAACCAAGATTATACAGAATATTTAGAGAAGTGATTCATTTAACTTTTTTTACGCATTTTTACAAACATGATAAAAATCCGTTATCGTGTGTACAACATTGACATAATGCACACGATACGCTTCAACGTTAATCTGTCAAAATTAATGTGCAAAAGCTAATGCGGTAAAGATTAATCGTACGCAATATCAACGCGAAAAGCGAATTACGTACGTAGGAACCATACGCAAACAAAGGATCTGCCGAAAGACGCCAAGAGGAGAAACGTGCGTAGATACCTGAACGACGGTGGCGATGCGCAAACTGTCCTTGGCGATCGGATTTTTGCACACCTTGCAGCCGGCCCGGCCGCTCTTGGAGTACTCCACCCGGTACGGAAGATCGTCCGCCATCCTCTAGAACTTCTTGTTTCTTTTGCGATGAAAATGTGACTCTGAATCCAGCCTCCTGCCAAGATGGGTCGTGCACTGGCCGAAGCCTTCTGTCTTTGTGCGCTGTAAGCCGGCGATTTTGAAAAACACCGTTTATGTTTTGGAGAATAGGAACTAGAATATACATGTATATATATCTATAGAGATGACATAATTTGTAATAGGTCCGTACACCGTTCCGGAATCCGCGCGAAAGTAGCTGCGCGCGCAGTTAGTTCCTGCAGTTTCGCGCCAATTCTTTGACGCTTGTTGAAAAAATTAATTTCTATTTACTGTGATTTTTTCCGGCATTTTTACTGCAAATTTTTCAACTTTAATAATTAGTAAAATTACTGTTAGTACTTTTTTTAAATTAATGCATTTTTCTGTAAATCTCAACTCAATTTTTATTATATGTTTATCGTAATATAAAAGTATTAAAAAATACAAATTATTTAAAATGATAGACTATAACGTAAAAATTATCTAATAACTCCAAGCTGTTTTCCAATATCTACAAAAGCATTGATGGCTCTGTCAATATCCGTTTTAGTGTGAGCAGCACTTATTTGAACACGTATTCTAGCCTTTTCTTTGGGTACCACTGGATAACTGAATCCAATAACATATATTCCTTTTTCTGAAAAATAGTGAAATTTAAAATTTGATTAAACTGTTTATTATTTTTAGCGATTTTTTGTCATACCTAACATTTTGTCGGCAAATGTACTAGCCAATTTAGCATCCCCAAGCATTACTGGACAAATTGGATGATTATCGCCATTGATTTTAAAGCCAGCCTGAGTCATCTCTTGCCTAAAATGTTCTGTATTTTGCTTCAAATTATTCAACAATTCAGTACTTTGACTTATAAGATCAATCACCTAAGAATCACAAAAATGTTTACTTAATACTTATATTTTACTACTTATTTTATTGTTGAAGAAAGATTGAATTTTACCCTAATACCAGTAGCTACAACTGGAGGAGGTAGTGAATTGGAAAATAGATATGGTCGACTTCTCTGTCTCAATAAATCGATCAAAGGTTTACTGCTGACTGTGTAACCACCTGCTGCTCCTCCAAGAGCTTTTCCAAGAGTTGAATTTATTATATCAATGCTACCAAGATGATTAAAGTACTCTTCAGTCCCTCTGAAAATTGTTGATACATAATAAATGCAGAATTACTTAATTTAATTATCATAAAAGTTCTTATTTCTGTAAATATTTTCATAAATAATGTAATACCGTCCAGTTTTTCCAAAAAAGCCTGTGGCATGGCAATCATCAACGAAAGTTAGAGCATCATATTTCTTTGCAAGATTAATAATATCAGACAAAGGTGCTACAGTTCCATCCATAGAGAAAACACCATCAGTTGCAATTAAACGCAAACGAGCACTTGAACTCTCCTGCAACTTGGATTCCAAATCTGCCATGTCTCTATGCTTGTATCTACAATTTCGTAAAAAGTTTATATTATAAATTTAAATAATTACTGGAAGTTATACAATTTTATGAATTAAATTTCCAACCTGTATTTTTTAGCTTTACAAAGCCGAATTCCGTCAATAATAGAAGCATGATTGAGTTCATCACTGAACACAGCATCTTCAGGCGTTAACAAGGTCTCAAATATTCCTGCATTCGCGTCAAAACAAGAAGCATAAAGGATAGTGTCCTCACGTTTATGAAACTGCGCCAATTTTTTCTCTAATTCCCTGTGAATATCTTGAGTACCGCAGATGAATCGGACCGAACTTAATCCGGCGCCGTACTTATCGAGAGCTTTTTTAGCTGCTTCAATTATTTGCTTGTTATCCTAAAAAATAATACAACATTAAATTGTATATCAATTAATTATAATATAACTTAACATTCAATAGCAATTAATTTATCTATTAAGGAACTTAAAAAAATATAAATCACTCACCGATAAGCCTAAATAATTATTTGCACAAAAATTGAGCACCTTCTTTCCATCTGTCAATGAAATTTCGGTACTTTGCGCCGAAGCTATAATTCTTTCATTTTTCCAAGTTCCTGCCTCTTTAATGGAATTTAACTCCGGTTGCAAAGCGGTAGCTAGAGAAGTAACACTTCGATTACCCACATACTTCCTTGCTGAAAGCACAACAATCGTTTAACATTTGAAACAAAGTAAAAAGTATTGCAAAATTATTGGGTTGATTTAAGGTACTTTTTAGTAAAATGCTATAATTCATCATGTTTCTCTGAAACTAAAAACTGAATGTAGTTTACGCCTCGGTCTACGCTGTTTTCTAAGATGAGATCGACTGATCGGTATAAATTACTCTTCTGTAAAAACCGGTCGGACCAGTTGACCTTGAAAAAAGTCAGGAAGAGAAAGCTTTCTCGCGCGTTACATTACGAGCTGGTGCGTCGATGACTGTTCGGTGCGGATCAATAAATCAATAATGTGTTTCACTTTGAATATTTCAACAAATAAAAATCTATCTTCAATTATATCAATATAGTATTAAAAATGAGGTTTACATTATTATGCAATAATTATGCATACAAAAAATCAGATGATTTGCGATTAGGAATTTTTGCATAAGGGGACTTGATGAAAATGTTTGGAGTTAAATAAAACTTTTACATTCATATTTTCGTCATAGGTATATTTAAATTGTGCGGTATAACGTGGAGAGAAAAACATTGCAATTAATCTCCTTGAGAATCAATTGCTTGTTCGCTTTTCGCTTTACAAAATTTTCCTTATTTAAGCTAAAAATTTTTTGTTCGTTATCAAAAGCGCGAAATTCGAGCAATTGCTACGAATATTTTTCACTATTAAAAAATCTATGCATAACAATGTATTTCATTTTTTTTCTTCAAAACCTTTATTTTTATTGGACTGGATTTTGTAAGTATTAATTTATTAGCACAATATTTTTTATATTTACCCTTTTAAATTATTTTGACAATACCTAAACAATGATTTAATACGATTTTTTCATAAGTTTGTAAACAACTAATAATTTAAAATAAGGACTTATCAGTATGTATAAAAAATCTTCATTTTTATCACTGACATTCACATTATTGTAGACCTTAGTATCTTAAAATTAAATAAGACACTTCCAAGTAGAGAACGTGCTTAAAACAAAAAGATTATTAAGATCTTAACCTTAGAGTCTTTTCAATTGCTTCAGAGTACAAATTCAAAAGAGAGAAGAGTATATTTTCGAAAATCGTAGCAAATTGCTAATCTATGTAATAGACTGTGTGAAAAAGAAAAAAGAATGATATTGAAAAATTTTAGAAAGAAGAATTTTATGATCAACTCTTTACACTTTCTTTTACGAACAAATCAATACTGGAATTTATCTACGAGGTTTTCGATTTGCTGGATATTTTTGTTGCAAAGTTGTACACATGAGAAAAGTTGTGCACTATTAAGTACACCAATCCCAAGTACAAAATAATGGCAACAGTTAAGAAGAGATCAAAAACTGCTGGTTTTACACTGTAAAATAAATATATTGTTATTTTTACATAATACTTCTTTGCTCGTCATATTTTATTAATAAATAAAAATAAAATACCTATAAACATTTAAAGTTGCTTTGGTAACATCATAAAAAACAAACTCTGGATCACGTTTATCTGGACTGTGAAGTGTTACCTTCACATCTCCTAGGTACTTTTGCATAGCTTCTTTGATAGTATTAACTAATGGACTTTGTTTGTCAGCCAGCAGTGGAGCTGCTCTTGGCTGTGACGATAAGAAGTTCATCCACATCGTCAAGGAATCTTTGGAAACGCTCTGTAAAGAAATGAGGTTATAATTTTGTATAAAATCAAATTTTTGTTCAGGAAAAATTTGAAAAGTATTTACCAAAGGCTCAGCAAAAATATGACTATAACTTATATTGTAAACATGCCTGGCGAGAGCTTCGGCAACAACAGTTGTGTGTTTGTGAAGTCTGTCAATCTGTTCCTCTTGCAATGTATCGAGAATTGTGTTTCTGAGTGGATCCTCATGACTCTTAAGGCTGGATAGTGTGGCAGCAGGCAACCGTCTAATGCTGTATCGTTCGTGTTCCCAGGCAAGACTTTCTTCAGCAAGATTAATTTTTTTGTGAACACCTTCAACATTAGTGTATCCTAAATTATCTGAAACAGCCTTGAGCTCTTTGTAAAATAGTCCACCAGGGGATGTTTCTTTTGGTGGCTTAGAAACATGTACGTAAAGATTATCACTTGATGACACAGAGTCCAGACAAATAACATAAGAGGCATCCTAAAATGTTTTTATCATTTTATTTAAATGTTAAATTAAGAATATTTATGCAATTTGATATTTACCTGTATCACTGATCCTTCAAGACCATCAAGCTGATCTTCCAACCACTTCTTGCTACCTTGGAAATTAAGCTTACCTGCGCCAGTTACAATAAAAACTATATTATATCTTGGTCTTGAGCGACCAATTGAGTACAGTACCGAAAATACCCTGGCAAGTTCTAGCAACATTGATAGGCCAGAGGCATTACTCTCAGCTCCAAATGATAATTCCTAAAATTATTGTTTTGTATTAAATATTATTGAATAAATAAAATGAGTTTATTATTTCTTTTAATAAAGTTATCATTGTTACCGGTGCTACACCAGTGCTATCATAATGTGCCACTAGTGCAATTGTTGGCAATTTATCTTCTGTCCCAGTTCCAGTCAGTTTTGCTTGTAAAGTTGCCACTTTTACATCAGTCTTGGCAATAGCTTGACTAGTAGAAACAACTACTTGATATCCGCTAGCAGAAATGGAATTAAATAAAGCTTCTGCAGCAGATCCAGCTTTATCATCCGTAATAAATCCATGTTCTACATCTTCTAAAATAACTTGAAGTTCTGGATTCCAATGAGTAAAGTACACTGGAATTGGAGTTTCAGGTCCGTATATCATTGATTCCTCCAAGGCCATAATACGCTGCATAAAAAAAAATTTAATTCCAATTTACAATCGTTTTTTATAAGCCTAAAATGCAAACTGTGTGTGCTTTCCACTTCATTACCTGCCTTTCATCTTCAGTCAATTTATTAATTTTTTCTGGAAGAACTACAATTAATGCACCAGCCTTTTGTCTAATGGATTGAAAAGTTTCCGGAGTCAAATCTAGAGCTCTAGCGACAATGCAATGCCTAGAAGTACTCCACCCCGTGAGAGATCTTGCTTCTAAAGAAATTGGAGCACTCCGACAACCTGAAAAAGTGGTACATGTCAGTGGTATTCCAACAATTACAAAAATTTCTCAAAAATGATCTATTAATACTAATTGGAGTAAGAACTGCATACCAAAGCTTAAAACCCAAAAAAATTCTGTCCCTGCAGGACATTTCATAGATAAACATTGATTTAAATAGCGGAATCAGCTTACCGTGAGGTACACCGTGCAAGTCATATTGACTCATGCGGAAGGCTGGGAACTCGTGAGAGGCGGCCACGGGATTAGCTGGGGCGATGATAATAAATATCGGCAGAACGATGAGCAAATAGTAGGGCAAATAGCCGCGGCAGAGCTCCGCGAAGCTGTCGCATTCTTCGACCCACATGCCGAAAGGGGTTTTATGTCAGAAAAATCAGCGAATCGAACCCCAAAGTGGCCGCCGATGCAACTGTTACGATCTCGACGCAGCGCAGCGCCCGAAAGGCCGTGACTCGGGACTCGGAAAAGCCGATAAAAGAGATAGCGGACTATACTACGCTATAGTATAATACAAAAATGTATATATATATATATTATTTGACGTCTCGAAGTTCAGTTTTGCGACTATTCTGTGCCCGGCTCCAATCGCGCATGCGCTCTAAAGTTTAGGACAGACGAGACGACGTGAACAGTGAATTTTCATTTAAAGGTTATAGTTGAACTTTTTGTGATAGCTGCATTATTGGAGTCTCTATAGCCTTCGTTCTAAACAAATTACGTAAGCAAAATTTTCAGCTCATTATAACTGAAAATAAATTGTGAGTACTATTATTGACTTTTTAAATCGTATAACGAATTGTTGTTATAAATTATTGGTCATTGAACTCATCAGTGTCTTAAAGTATTTGACTTTTAAGCAGTTTGTTTATTAATTTGAATCTTAAAGATTTTAATATTTGAAATAAAATTCAACGTTATCTAATTTTGATATTTTTTTATTAATGATATAATTAGCAAATTGTTAATGAAGAATTATAGCAAGAAACTTTTTTGCAGATAATGGGTGGAGACCATCATCATGTTAAAATACCAAAAGTTCCAGATCCATCTATCTACAAGGTAGAAGACGCACCAAGATTACTTAAAGTGCAGGATCGATTAGCTGCTAAGGGACTTAAAGACCCTTGGTTAAGAAATCATGTTTGGCGATCTCATTTGATAAAAGATGTGAAGCGCCCCAATCAAACTTTGATACCATTTTTTACCCATGGCTGGAAAATCTGGGTACCTCTTGTGGGCCTTACTATTGGAATTGAACACTTTTTGGGTATTGATTACCATGGACATAGTCATGGTCATGATGATCACCACAAAGAAGATCATTAAATAAAGGTGATACATAGAAGTAATTATATCTTTAATGTTAATAATGTATAAAAGTAAAAGCATTATAAATTTAATAAAATGATATTGAAGAACAAGGTTTTATAGTAAAAGTAGAAATTTATTTTTAAAAAATTGACAAGCGTAAAAACATTTTTAACTTATATATATGCTTTAAGCCTTCATAAGCACAAAATGTTTGACTAATTAAGTTAAAGAAATCTATATAATTTGATAATAGCTTTAATTAGGAAAATTCATGATAAAATAATTAGCAAAATTGTAGCTTTAAAGAATTAATAGCACTGATGCAATTGTTACATTAAAAATCTTTCATCAATCAAAGTCTTCTTAGCTAAATTTCTTTTTCCATTGATTCTGCAAATGGCTATTAATAGCTGAGAAATTAGTAAAGTAACCATACAAGCAAGAATGTAATCTTCAGATAAAGCTTGTACAAAAATAAACAGAGTTATTTCAAAAGTTCCCAAAGTCCATTCATTTCCATAGAAAATAACTCTATCAAATGTATTGTTATTGTCTGCAATTATTAAAAAATTTATTAGAGTAATATAAAAGAATTTACCTTATATTTATTAACTTCCAATACCTATGTAAAAAGTAGATTGATCTTCATTTTTTCCTATCTCAATGTCACAGAGTTTTTCCAGGAGCAGTCTTTCTTTGATAACATAATCTAAATCTTTAAAGCAATGATCAACAAATGCTGTTAAAAATTTTTTAATTTTTGAATGTGTCTGTAAACTTTTTTCCCAGTTGAAATTTCCTAAAATATTTCGTCTTGAAAATCGACTTTCACCCTATAATCAAATAAGAAATACTTAGAATATGTATATGAATCTGTTAATTGTACTAGAGAATTGTAACATACGTTTTCTAAATCTAAAAGTTTATGATAAATTTCTCTAAATGAAGATGATAATGATGCAATAAAGGTTTGATTTGTTGATCCAGGTACTAAACCTCTATGAGCACAGAGATTATTTTCTTCTTTCTTCAAATCACTTATCAAAGTTTCCAAATCTGTATCAGCATATCCATGGACCGACCTTTTAATTAAAAGTAATCTTTAGACAACACCTAAGATTTTAGATATATATTTTTACTTGATTCAATTTTTTACCGTCCATGGATGTAGTAACCATAATAATCATAGGCAAAGATAAAAACGCTTATATTAGCAACTGAACACAGATCAACAAAATGCTTCATTCTATTTTTTATATATCTCTCATAGAAGATAATCGAAATGATCCATTGAACGCAGTAACAGAGTATATAAACCAAAGCCCCGACGCCGAATCTCAACGTAAAATTCTTTTCATTCAATGTATGACTGTCATTCTCGTCCACTTGTAATTCTGGTGTTGCTTGAGTCCAATATTTCAAACCAACGATCTAAAATAAAAGAGTACGTCAGTATTTTTATTAATCAAGAGGCGCGGTAGCAGTCTTTACTGTTTCTAAGAAATACAAAGTAGAGAATCATCATTAGAAACCTCAAGCATAAAAAGAGTAAAGATTATTTGCAGCGCGACGTTGATTCTACGTTTAGTCTGTATATTGAACCACTCATTGGCCACAAAATAAGTTCTCCAGATGCTGACGGGTAACTGTTGAACTCGACCATCGGAAGACGACGCCAGATCTCCGTTGATCCCTAAAAACTTGGATTGCGAGTCTGGTTTTGGTTCGTTGTGAGGACTTGCTTCTTGACTGGAGCCATCGGAACCTCGCCTTCCACGCGACGATCTTGGAGTCCTGTCCGCCTCAAAACGATTGCTATACTGCTTTTTTAACGAAGTGTGCGGCGAGTCATAATGAATTGACGTTTGGATCGTTCGTGGCTGCTCCCAGTCTATGAAGAACACGTTGATGTTGCGATGCCGGTAGATCAGAGCAGCTACTTCAACTGTCTAAAATGAATATAACCATTCTTTATCCCAAATTTTATCGTTAACAAAAGATTAACAGTATTATTAAGACTTTACTTTAAAACAGAAGGCTATTATTGTGCACAAGTAAATTTTTGATTCTACACTGTCAGTTGGCAACAGGATGTGGAGAACTGTTTGTCCTTTATAAAATATAAAGGTATAGACGCAAACACTGGTTGACACCAGCAATAAGACATTTCCAACAGCACTAAGGCAGTATATGAAGAACCAAATAACAACTCCAAGTTTAAGAATACCATTAAAGTTCCTTTTGCAGTAGCTCCAAGCTTTCAAAGCTGAATAAGCTAATGCAAAACCTGATAAAACTCCAATTGCTATCTGAAATATAGATAATATTTTGAAAAGTACTTTTACTTTTATTATCTTCAATAACAAGCTTCAAAACGTTACCTCTATAGAATTATTCACATTCCTATTTGTTAAAATAAATATAACACTGTATTCCACTTTAATTTGCTTGTTGTCTTGAATATCTTGTTTTTTCAACTCATCATATTCAAGAACAATCAATGGAGAGTAAATATGACCTCCTTCTTGGTCATTTTGTACTTTGATCCTAAAAATGATTTAATACAATCATTTATATTATTCTATATTGTATATAAAAATTTGATAGTTAACTTACAGAACTTCCATTGATTTCATATATCGAAGGACTAAAAGTTCATCATCCTTTTTAAAAGTATCATCAACTAAATTTGGCATAGCTTTATAACTTGATATGCTGTCAATTAGAAAAAATTTTTTCAGAGGCTGCCACTAAAACAATTATATTAATTAAAAAATGAAACTCTTCTAAAAAGTTTATTAGCTATACTTACAGCTTTATTTTTTACAAACACAGGCAAAGCGCTTAAAAAAGTTTTCCCTTTTTCATTGTACATTAAATATGGCACAAAAAAATTTATATCCCTTGTAGTCAGTTCTTTTGCGTAAAGTTTACATTGCTTATTAATGTTTACTCCAAATCTAACATCATTTAAAAAAGTACAAAATAAATTTGGTGTGTCAATATACTTTAATTCTCCATTGAGGGCAAAAGTAGCAATTGTAAAATTTAAGTGATTATTCTGTTAGAGGAAAAAAAATTATTAATATATTATTTTTAATAAAATATGGAAAAATAATGAAGTTGACTTACATCCTCATCTTTATCTAATGTATATTTTACTGGAATAGTTTTACTATTGGCAATAATTGGATATCCATTTTCTTCATAAAACATCCACAATATGGAATTATCTTGATTTGATTTTGATATTTTGCATGGCACACTTTTGTCAGTAAGTGTTAAAGCACACATATTTGAAAGATGCTCACAAGCTGACTTATCCCCATCCTTCAAAATTGTGATTTGTTAAAATAACTACAATATTATGTTTTTCTTACAGTATTTAATTTAAATTCAATATATACTTTACATACCTTACATAAATAAGCAGCAAGTCTTAATTCTTTTCTTAAATAATAACTATCTACACTATCAGTAGAGAATTGCATTAGATATGTATTACGAACATCCATCAAATCAATTTCATTTTTTCGAAAACAAAAATCTTGAATTCTTACATGTGTGGTGATGGGGCATACACAATTAGCATGACTATTTGTGGAAACATTATGACAAGCAAGACATTTTAAACCATCAGTGGATGGGTAACTATTTTCAGAGCATTGTATACATTTTATATTTTTTAACAATTCACCATTTGTTTCTCTTTCAACTAAAAAATAAATTTTAAATTTTAAATTATAAAGAGAGATGATTGTTTTAAAGAATTTTTTTATTTAAAATACCTTTTATTTCATTTGCTCCACAATTACAGGTAAGATTATCTCCTTTTTTGCAAGAAATACAACTTTTTTTATCAGAAGTCAAAATTGTACCTGGTGGACATGGTTCACATTTAGGTAAGTCATAGTCATTACCAATTTTTTTACTGTATTTATTGCAGACACAAGCAAATCCTAGAAAATAAAAATTTTTCATTAAAAAATTTATTTCAAAGTTAAATTAAAATAAAATTTAATCTTACCATTTTCTGATGGCTCCAAATTTTTTTTCTCATCACATTCAATGCAGGAAAATGAATCAATGTCAAAGTACTCATTACTTTTACAATTCTTTGGGTGATTATATTCAAATGAATAATTCTCCTGCTCGTTGTATCCTTGTGCGACATTTAAAAATAAAATAAATAAAAAAAGAAATTTAAATTTTGCAATAATTAAGTGACACATTTTCCAAGTTTTCGTTTGTTTGAAGTGCAAGGTGTCATTGTAATTACTGAATTATCATATTTGATTTGTATTTGTATACATAATAGAATGTTACTATAGCAACCAAGTAAAGAATTCTACTTTACCATCTTTTATCTTATTAAAATTGATTGTTTTTAATATTTTCCAAATTACCTGTATAACGACCAATAGTTACTTTATATAATTAAAAATTTTAATATTATTAAATAATTTAAATCTAAAATATAATAAATAATCGAAGTATTATGCAAGCATTAATAATTAAATATTTTTAAAAAGTGTACCACTCTTTTTGTGCACAATTTTTATTGTATTTAATAAAAATAATATTTACATAAAAACAATATTTTATTTTATCTTAGTTAACTTTTTGTTAATTTATACCAAATATAATTTTATATTTAAAATCCAAAATGTGAAAAAAATACATACCGGCAATATATATGCAGACGTTTTTTTTTTTACTTTTTTAAGCTGTCTTATTATAGTTTGCTCTGGATGTTTCCACCCTTTCCACCCTTTCTGGGAAAAAAAATAAGACATTTTTGACCTGCACCGTGCCTACTGCCTTATCGTGTTTTTGATGTTATCTTTTTCTCTCCTATATAGTTTGTACACATTTTAAAATTTTTTTTCTAAGGTATATTCTCATCTCGTATTCATTACGGTAAACTTCGGTTTAAAAAATCTGTCAATTTACCACGTACTTTTCTTTAATGCTGCAATAAAAAAGTTTATATACGCAACACATTCGATACACACTTTAAATTATTAAGTGAAGTAAAATAATCGTATATCATGTTTATGTAACACATGTTATCAACGTACGAACAATTTCCATCCTCTTTTGTGACCGTCATTTTATGACTATTGGAAAAAACTTGATATAGGCCCGCCACCGGTTCGCGGACTCGCTATCTCCTCGCGCGGGCCGCGGCTCCTAGCATTCTCCTTCTCCCACCACTCACCGGCGCACCGCACACAGTATAACGTCCTATTGCGTCCCGCGGAGCTCCACTGGCAAGTTGTCTCCGCCGTCTCCGGTATCCGTATCCCTCAGTCTTCTATGAGCCGCGTTCGTAGAAGCAGGAAGCAAGGAAACCGCGGAATCTGCATTTTATTTCTCTCTGACTTGGGCGTGTAAAATTTCACATCCAAAAGGTAAGACGAGCAGTTTAAATTACATCTACAATAGAATACGTACAATATATGCGGTTAAAAAAAAAATTTTAATTCGACATTTGAATAAAATTTATCCGATACTTGTGATCCCACGTACAACATCTCACTGTGCGACATAAGTGACGAGTTTCATTGTTTACTTCTGTTTACTTCGCAGTCACCTCGAAACTATGTATACATAAGAAAGAATCTCTTTCGTCGACTATCAAAACAATTATTTTGATTTCATTTTACCTCGGCACTGATTCGCGTGATATTTCATTATACACACTATAAGCAGTTTCTTGCTGATAGAAAAGCTAAGATAATAACGGGTAATTCGGACGAATAAATTAATCTCAATCAAATTAAAAATCTAATGTAAAATCAAAACAATTATTTATCCAATGTACACAAACGTATTTACACACCGATAGGTGAAAAGTTACAAAATAGTAGGTTGTTTGCTTATTATCAGAATACCTGTCGGTGTGTAAATAGCTAATAATGTATTCAACAGGTGCAGCCTGTAGTGCATGTCACATTGTTGGTCGCTGTGACATCTTCATTGTTTCATAGGAAGTGCATATAGTAAACGAAAAAATGTGAACTTTTTAACGAATTCTTAGAAAATGTTTACTTTTTCCACATACAGTTCGACTGCGGAAGTCACTGGCGCGTTTCCTTTGTCTGCCGGCACGGAAGCACGTGCCGACTATATACCTTGTACGCCGGTTCTGGCTTCGCCATTACCGTCATGCAGTTTACGCATCTAAACAAAAATTTCGACTTTCAGGTATAAGTATACGTGATAATATAGAGACGATCTGTGGGAAAAGAGTCCTTGAACTTTAGGATTGACGAAAATATAATGGCTAATACTACGGAGAATCACGTTCCGGTCATGAATGGAAATGGGTGAGAAAACATACCAAGCTGGAAAATTTCTGGTTATTGATTAGTTTTTTTAATGTTTGAATGATTCAAATTAATTAGGAAAAGTATTGCATTTATAATATTTACATTAGTTTTGATATTTTTAAATTATTAATGATAAATGATTTTTTGCATTGCTTTTGCATGCTTTCTAATTTAACTTTCTTCTAATATTTTCTTTCTTTAAATTAGGCCAAAAGATTTTAGCCTTCGTATTACAAATTTACCACTGGAAATTGAAAAGGTATATTCATAAAAATTAAGTATTTATTTTAAATAAAAATAGAAAATTTATTTTATTATTGTTGAAAATACAGGAAGGAGCTGCAAGTTTGTTTAGAGAATATGGAGAAGTTACAGGAGTTATGATACTTAAAGGTCCCAACAAAGATACTCAGCAGGCATTTGTTTCATTTTCGAAATATAATGAAGCCGAGAAGGCTATCAGTGATTTGAACAACAAACCACCATTATATTTGAATGTTGAATTCAAGGATAAGAATTTGAGAAGTCAACAAATAACAACTGAAGTTGATTTGTCAAAGCCAGTTCTTGATTTTAGACATAAATCTTCGTAAGTATTTGTTAAAATGAGTATGAAATTTAAAGCAGCATAAAAAAAATTGATATATTTTTAAATTAACTAACAATAAATTTTTTTTAAGGTCATTTCAATGTACAAAGTTAGATATGAGTAGAGCAAATTGTACTCCTCACTTGCAGCCTCCAAATTACACAACGGAAGATGAATTGCTGTATGAGGTTCCAACTCATCCAGCAATCTTCAATCCTTATAGTAATTCTGGACCTTATCGTGAGACCAATTTGATGTTTACAAGGTTAATATTCATGAAAAAAATTTAATAAGTTATGAATTTTTTAGAAATTATTCAAAATTTCATATTTTTAATTCTACAGGGGCCTAGCTTATGTATCAAAAGATGGACGCAGACATGTTGCTCATGGCCGGGGATACACATTTTATGATTTACCTGAACCACACTATAATATTGGTTCATATATACAGAAGGAATTAGAAAAGCGAGAGAATGTATATATTATTTTTATTATTGATATACAAAATTGTTGCAATAATTATGTAAATAACTCTTGATAAATATGTTCAGGGATATTATGAGTATTCTACAGAAGATTTGAAGGATGAAATTGCTAATTGTAAAATTTGTCAGACTCCAACAGCATTTAGGTGTCAAAAATGTACCACAGCATTTTACTGTAGCAGAACCTGTCAATTGAGTGATTGGCCAAAACACAAACAAGAATGCCATCAACTTCCGTAAGTTTCATTAAATATTATAAAATTTTTAATTGCATTGAATAGTAAAAATAAGTAAGGAGAAAAATTTTACAAATCACATCTTCATTTTATGAAGTTTTTTTATTACCCCATTGCGCCTGCATTCATAAATTTTACTAGTATTGTTTATTACAGAAAGGATCTATAAAAAAAATGAAATAAAAAATACAGTAGCTCCTTTCATTTGAGAAAATCTTAAAATTTTATTGCTGTGGTATACCCTGCACAACTACAACCTGTAGCCATTGTCATAAAATAACATTTTTTTCAAATTTACTTTCCAAATAGAATGTTACTTTAACTTTTAACAATTATTCAAAATATTAAAAGAACTCTCTTCTAAAATTCTTTTAAATTTAAACAATCTTATGAATATTGACCTTGTACAAATAAAGCGGTTTCATTTCTAGACCTTTAGTAAAAAAGGTAACTAAGACTTCACTACAAAATGGCCATGGAGTTGCACCAGATAAAAAAGAACCCGAAATTGTGCCAACATCTCAAACAACACAACAATTGCGGCGACCAAAACCAACTCGAAATGCTGCACCAATTGCTGCACCTGTAGAGCACAAGAGTTCAGTTACGCCAGGTAATATTAACAACTTTATTTAATAGAAACAGTTTTCTGTTTCTTTGCTCTAAATAGGAAACATTTGTTTTGTAGAAAAGAAAGGACTAAGGACAAGTCCTGCTGCATCAATGAAAAACGGCACGATTTCACGAGATTCTGATGAGAACAAGAATGATTTATTCAAACTGTCAACACCTGCGAATTTCAAAGCCGACACAGCTAGTTTTCCAAGCAATCAGCAACAAAAACATACTAGTACCGTTCGCAAAACAACAGTGAGCAATGAAGAAAATATAGAATTTCAGTCGCAACCTTTTATTCCTCATGATAAATTCATTAAAGTAGTTGTTGCGATGCCGCTAAACGAAGGCGAATACTATGTACAGCGAGTTGAAGATGAGGGAAAGATCGTTGACTTACTATGCAATCTGCGTCAATATGCTAAATCAACAAAAACTGTTCCACCAGAGGAGAATGTCAAATGCATAGTAAAAACCGATGATTTTTATCGTGCGATTATTATTTCGATCAGCAATCATTTAGCAAAGGTAAGATCATTCATTGGTTTACTTTTTCAAAGAGATTTTATTTATTTATTAATTTGTTCAATAAGTTTCAATTCGTTATTATTGAATTTCAATCAGGTATTTTACTATGACTTTGGCACTTGGGAAGAGATTGAAGTAAAAGAAATATGGCCTATTAATGGGTTTGAAAACCCACCAGCTTTTGCTCGTAAAATTCGAATGACAGACGAATCAGACCCTAAATTAAAGGCACTCGATAGTGGCAAAATCCTTTTGGTGAAGGCGACGAGCCTGAGAGAAGATGGTCTTATAATTGTCCAAGGTCAGCTTGTTTCTTCAGGAAACGGGGAGCCAGCGAAAAC